>BPTQ01000005.1:351129518-351199879 GCA_019973895.1 Chrysanthemum seticuspe | reverse complement strand
GCTTACGGTAGGGAAATAAAGGGTTTGGTGGGATAGGCTTTTAGTGGTGGCAAGTCAAAAATCTCTATGTTAAATGCATATAAAGAATGGCGTTGCTAAGCCAAGACTCGACACTCTAAACTCTAGATAACTGAAATAAATAAACATAAATTTAAAGGATAGATGTAGGATGGTAGCCCGTATGTTTTTTTTTTTTTTTTTTTTCCATACACTTTTACTCTACCATCCTCTACGATAACATCAAAATACTAGGGATTTATAGGCATATCCCTACACTTGAGTTTTTATTACTCTAACACTAATTTGACCCGAATTGAAAAGATCAAAACACTTGGGGTACATTATTATGCAAACAAAGGGAATTTGAATTTAATGTTCCCTTCCCGTCATTTCATAAACTTTAACTTTTCCCATGAATCCCAATGGTTCCAAAACTGTATACAAAGGATATGACTCGACTTAGCAACTTATGCAAGCAACTAGATAATTGAACTAAGGGTTTAGGGTGATAACAAACATTTGCACTAAAAGTGAGTGCATAAGGGGTAGGCTAAGGCGATTTGGGTGTATATTTGGGGGTGGGGTGTAAACAATGCTCTTCATTGATATTCCGGAAAAACCGAAACATCACGAGAACCGCGAAAAGGATAGGCTCTGAGGGGTTAACTAGGGGTATCGTGTACTAAAGATGAGTACAACGCAAAGGGTGTGGGGGAATTACTCAACCGATGTGGAAGAAGTAATTATATTACGGGTATCAAACAAGGGTTATCCTAATGCCTCTTATCATTTAGTTATTCCTAACTACACAAGTGTAGCCTCACTTGCGATCTCGAAATGCATCACAAAACAAGTTCTAGAATCTAATATACTACCGGTTCACACTCTAAGCATTAAAGATGAATGCTTTAATTCCTACTAATCTAAGGGCGATCCTCACATTTTGGTGGAATTTGGGTGGTAAAGGGTTTTTGTGCTAGTCATGCAACTTCCTATCCATGAGACGCTTTTGTTAAGACTAATGGCCCACTCCTATATGTCATAGAAAATTTTAAATTTGGTGCCAAAATTACCCTATCCGACATTTTCTGATGGTTTATTACACAATCACAATTGGACAAAGCAAATAGTCAAGGATAAGCATAGTTTCAAAGTTCCCGTTTTATTTTCCCTCCCTACACTTAAACTGAACATTGTCCCCAATGTTCCCCGAAAGTATCAAAGTTATGATAAAAGAAGGTAATTAAAAACGAAAGAAACTAATACTCCCCTGATTAGCTCGGTAGGATCCGTGTAAAGTGGTGGTTAAATCCTTTCCAAGAAGAATTATTGCGTGAAAAGCTCCTTCCAATCTTATGTAACTTCTTCTTGACAAACTAAACCTGCACACTTGAAGAAAACAAACGAAACCTTCGCGTAAAATCGGCGGTAAATATATATATAAGACTCGATTTAAACTAAGATATAATGCTTGTGGAATGGATGTTTACAGAATTTCTAAGAAAATTAAGACCTGGAAAATTCCAAAAATTTATAAGTAGCTCAGAAAACGAGAAAAAAGTAATCTAATGTTTTTACTCCTTCCTGAATCCGTCAGGTTGCAATCCTGACGCCGTCAGGTTATCCTGACAAAAACTGGTCTGCGATTTTTTGGAAAAAATTCTGGAAAATTTACATCTTTAGAATCTGGAAAAATTTCTGCAAAACATCTATTATGACTCGATACAAGCATTTGACTCGAACAAACAGACATATATATCTTTTAGTTAATTGTTATTCTCATGTTTACGTTTCTTTTGAAAACTTGTGTAATCCTCCCTACACTTATCCCTTATGTAAAATACCTTTATATGCAATTAAGACGAGGTTAAAAACAAAATAAAGCATTTTTACAAATTTAAACATGAGGATAAACAATTAATAAAAGATATATGACACTAACAAGCAAACAATTAAGCATGGGTTGCCTCCCACGAAGCGCTTTTCTTTATTTAAGAGTCTTGTAGCTAGACTCATAGTCGTGCTCCTACGTACCGATATACGTAAGTCCATCCTCAACAATGTCGTAAGGATCAAACTTATCATTCAAGTTCCTAGTAGTACGTTCGGTTAAATATGCCTTTTCAAACATCTCACCATCGGGATCATAGATTTGTATCCTAATATGCGACTCTCCATTACCATCACTAGGCGGTCTATTCCAATCCCACTTGTGTTCAGATTTCTCAACTTTCCACTTATTCATGACAAGGTTAACGGGCAAGCTTCCTAGGAACTCGGTCATCTTCCTAAATACTAAGGCGTCCTCGAACGGGTTCACTTCTATGTCCCTAGCCATTTCTTTTTCTTGGAAAGTTGCTGCACTAGCGAAGGCTTTATCTAGGTAAAAAGGTCTTTGGGGGCCTATGATGTTCTTATCAATCCAAGGTCCATATCTAGAAGGCTCTCTATCCAACCCTATCTCTTGTGGGATTTCCTCATCCTTGTATTATGTATGCCTTTTAACATCGTAAACGGATCTAGCACTCCCCTCCCCTACCACAATTTTGGACATCTTACAATCGATGATGGCACTAGCGGTAGCTAAAAATCCTCTTCCAACTAGTAATGGGCATGTCGGGTCCTTATTCATGTCTAGCACATGAAAGTCGGCCAAAAGATTCAACTCTCCTACATGTACTACCATGTCCTTTATTATTCCTACCGGACGTGCTATACTACCGTCCGCTAGACCTAAGATGGTTTCCGTTGGTTCAATTTTACCTAAGTTAAGGCTTCTATGGAGGGACAACGGAACAAGATTGATGCATGATCCTAAATCGGCTAGAGCATCGAGTGGTTTGGAAGTTCCAAGTCTACACGGAAGAGTAAATAGCCCGGGATCATCTAGCTTCTTAGGTAAGTTGTTTCGCACAAAGGCGGACCCATGTTTTCCAAGCCTAAGTTCTAACTCATATTTTTCTTTTAAAGCATTATAGTAAGGTGCATGAGCTAAGACTTCAAGAATCGGTTTTTCTCATGGAGTTCCTTGTACTCCTCCTCTAAACTAGGTTTGGATTCTTGGCTGACGGGTTTCTCAAGAGTAGGTTCTACCAAAGGTGCCGGGCCTTGGTACCTCTTGGATGGCTTGGAACCCTTTTTGATAGCATTTACCGAGTGAACCGTTGGGTGGGAGGGGCATGGATGTGCACTCTCTCATGGTGAACTAGAACATGAAGTCGATGTAATCGAATTCACTTTTGGGTTCTTTATGGTATCACTTGGGAGTGCTCCAACTTCCCGCTCATTGAAGGCTTTTAAGAGGGCATCAAGCTTGGTTGTCATCTCGCTTTGTTTTTGCTTAAAATCGGCTTCAAGCTTATTCAATCGAGTTTCTTGGGATGACAAAAATCTAGATGCAATTGCCTCAAGATTAGTGGGGTTCCCGGTATTAAAAGAGTTGACCCTAGTAGGTGAACTAGATGAGCTTTGGGGTGTGCTTGAGTTTTGGTTCCACTTAAGGTTAGGGTGATTTCTCCATGAGGGGTTGTTTGAGTTTCCTAAGTTGTTTTGTTCGGGTTTGAAAGTGTACCACTTCTCTCCCGCTCCGTCGGTACGTATGGAGGCGTAGTCCGCAAAAGCTTGTTCGGAGAGCCTTGTGCAATCACGAGTGTCATGGGGACCACTGCATAACTCACAAGGTAGAGTGATTTGATTCACTTGTCGTGAAGACTTAGGATTTTTGTAGGAACTCATGAGGAATCAAACTTGATCTTCAAGTTCGATCATCCTACGGTCGGAAGGAGGCAAGGAGATTGCCTTAACGGTTTTAGGCAGCTCACGGGGGTCATCCCAACTTTCGTTGTCATAGAGGGCGAGGTCCTCTATTATACCCCATGATTCTTCCGCGGTGAGATCACTAAGTTTTCCACCGGCCGCTTGGTCAATGGATCGCTTAGTGGGGAAGTTGACATGATCATAAAAGATTTGGACATGGAGCCAAAGATCAATGCCGTGATGAGGGACTTTATGAAGTAAGTCCTTGAATCGGGTCCATGCTTCGTAGAGAGATTCACCTTGACGTTGTTGGAACGTCAAGATGTCATTCCTAAGCTTAGTGGTTCTCCCCGGTGGGAAAAATTGAGCAAGGAAGCGAGAGGTAAGATCATCCCAACTTGAGATGGAGCCGGCGGGAAGTCGCTCATGCCAATTACTAGCTTGGTCCTGTAGAGAGAATTGGAAGAGACGCAGGCACGTGGTCTCCCGAGTAGTAGCATCAAGGTCGATGGAATCGACAATTTTGAGGAAATCCCTCAGATGCTGATTTGGATCTTCGGAACGAAGTCCATGGAATGTACATCCGTTTTGCACCAACCGGATGGTGTCGGATCGCAGGGCCGTAGTTTGGGCTTGGTCGGGAAGCTCAATGGTGTTCCTATAGCCTAGGTGGCTTGGTCTTGAGTATTCACCAAGAGTACGGGCTCTTGGCGGGTCATTTGGCGGTGGGTTGATGAATGGTAGTGGGTTATCACCTTCCATGATGAAAAGTGATGGAATTACGAACAAAGGTCACGAAGAAGGGAGATAGACTAAGAGAAAGCTAAAAAATGAGAAAAATTTACTTGATAGGAATCAAGAAAAGAAACCTAAACGAGGTGGACTACTAACTAGCTATTCTATTCCCCGGCAGTGGCGCCAAAAACTTGATAACGCTACACGCGTCGTTCGGGGTCAAGGAAACTTCCTTTTCTTCGAGCAAGTTTTATAACACCCTAGGCAGTGAACCTAATCGTTGTAGTGTAGTAATTAGGGTAAGCCACGGGTATTGATATCGTTCTCTAGGGGAATAGGAATGCTAGTAAGGAGTTACTACGCTAAGGTTAAGGTTGAGGAAGATTATTTTTTATCTTTTTATATTTTATGAAATGGAAAGGTACGAATCTCGGCTATTGGATTTGGGGGTTGGTATTTATACCGATTACTCTACTATTATCTAATTATCTAAACTAAGGTTGTGGGAGTCTATGTCTAATTAATGTGTGCTCGTATGATAGTTTAAAGATGTGTTTACTTAGGTTGTATTACTCCATAATTATCTCCTATTGATGGTTGAATTGTCACGTCCTTATTATTAGTAGCGTTGTGTGTCTAAAGTTGTAGGGTATGCGTTTCTCCCTAACTCTTTTAACTTACCAAAGGGTCTCATCTACAAACCCACTAGGGATGATAAACTCCTACTCTAAGGCGCTCTTTGGATGGTTTAGCCTACAACTACTCAGGTAATTATATTCTAAGGTTCACAAAGATGAATCAAGCATTAAGTACACAACGAATGATCTATCGCATTACTAGATCATTAATCAACTAAGATAAGAAACAACCAATCAATATTCAATAATTAAGTTTCATACTTCCTAAGCAAACACACAAATAAATTAGCCGGACATGGAGAACATGCAAGCATACACACAAATAATCAAAGACATAATTGAATTAATGAAGTAAAGATTTATCTTGATGTAAGATAGGGTTTAAAACCCTAAAATACTGTACAAGACACCTTAGGTTCGGTTTTAGGTTTTCACTCCAAAAGACTCTCCACAAAAGACTGAAAAATTCGGATTCTATATATAAGATTACATATGCGACGGCGTCACCTTATGTTTCGTGACGCCGTCGTGTCGCCGTCATTAGGGTTTCGTCTTGGCCACGTTAACCTTGTGACGGCGTCACCTTATGTCCGTGACGCCGTCCTCTTCAGCTTCTGACGTCGTCTGGATTACATCTAGGCCGTCTGAGTAGCGACGGCCTACTCTTTCACAACTAGACGTCGTCACTTGAAAATACGAGTTTTGAGTTCTGAACCGTCACAAAAATCTTGGGACAGCGTCGCAATTAGCACCTGACGCCGTCGCCTTCTAATTTCAGCAACTGTGAGTGTTTCGATTTTGACTTTGGCCATTTTATTCATGTATTCGCGCCTTTTCGTCCAAATAAGTGCCATTCCAGCATTTTGCCTTCAAGAGACCTAAAAAGTGAAAAGGAACGATATTAAGCAATAACGGATACAAAAGTGATCAAATAAGGACTAAAACGACCCCTCAAAATGGTACCTTTTAAAACCTTATCATATAGCATTAACATTAGTCCACATTGGTCTAGATTTCTGTTGATTAGCACATACACCCATTCTTTGCTCATAGAAATCACAATCCTTAATCAAATGAAATTTGCTTCCACAAACAAAACATGTCTTCTTTTTAGAAGGTTTATTCAAATTAAAAGATGTTCTAGTACATGTAGAAGCATTCAAATCAGAAACTTTGCAGGAATTGTTTTTAACATTATTATGCAAAGACTTAAAAGACAAGTCTTCAGAGGAAACTGGTTTGGAAGATGATTCCTCAGTAGAAACTCTTAAAGGCTTGTAGGGAGTCTTGGGTGCAGGCTTGGGTGTAGGCTCGGGTGAGGGCTTGGGTATGTCTGACTTATCACTTGAATCACAACTGGCATAAGAAGTAGACCATTCATCAGAAGATTTGTCACTGTCAGAGCAAGAGACAAAATCATTAGATGCAGAATCGGGGTCTGGCAAGTCTTTTGACTTTTTGCCATACAGATGGTGTGATCCATCAAAGTCAACTGTGATGGACAGGTCAATGGGCATGTGTTCACCTCTAATAGGTCCAGGGACAGCATGTAATTCACCTTCTTTTACAAAATTAGCTAAGCCTGCTGGTGTAGATTTACACCCATCATTCCTAGCTTCCAATCCTACATACTTTTGAAAACCTAAACCTACTGCAGAGGTCACTGGTTGACTACTATAGATCTCTCTAGCTAGATTGTCACCTGATATTAACCATTGTTTATGTCTAGCTATTTCCTCATCTAGTTTTTCTTTTAGCACTAGGTTTTCAGAGACCACAGTAGCTTTTTCCTTTTCAGTGCGTTTTAAATCAATTGTAGCACAATCTAAATCGATTCGAAGCCCCCTTATTTTTTCATCATAAGCTATCTGATTCTTCTGAAACCACACTTTTTGTCTTTCTAATGTTTTTAATGCATGTTTATAAGCTTCATTATCAACATAGCATTCATTATATTTAGGTTTCAAAATATCATAGGCTTCCTTAAGTTCATTGTATCGTTTACTACAACCAAAAACACAGTTGTGTACCTGAGAGAGGCCCATCAAGGCAATTTGATCATGCCTATCCTTTGAAGTACATCCAGCCACCAATCCAACATTCTCAGCATTAGTAGCTTCCTCTTTCACAGGTTCATGCAACGCCCAGTTGACTTGATCATCCATCGTGACAAGAGCTGCTGAAGTTCCATTCTTCGAAGTTCCAGCTTCCTTTTGATTCTGCTGATAGGAAGTATATCTAGCTCCAACTCCAATCTTCCTATCCTTGCACTCCCTTGAGAAGTGACACATCTGGTGACAAGTGAAACACTTGACTTTTCTTCTGTCAAAACGAGCTGGATCTCTTCCCTGAAAGCCAAACTTCCTCCCAAACTTCTGTTCAAACCTTTTGATATCCACTGAAAGCATGGCAACCTGCCACTTCAACTTCATCTCCTCCATATCAAGCGGGTCCAGTTGTTTAAAATCTTCATAGACAAGATGCTGCTGATTATCATAGTCAGCAACAAATGAATGAAGAACATCTTCCAACACACTGCTAGCTTTAGCTTGAGAGCTTGATGGAGTGGGAGGGTAAGCAGATGATGTTGGCAAGTAAGTTGGACTTGGAGCATGTATCATCATATTGAAGGGAGAGGCCCCAACAAAGGCTGTGTGACTAGGAGTGGACGCATGAAAGGGACTTCTAACATCAGGCTCAAGAGATTTAAGTCTGTTGTATAGTTCATCAAAAGTGAGCATGTCCAGCCTACCTTTAGCCTTGAGGGCAATGCTTACATGCAACCATGATGAAGGTAAAGATCGTAGGAACTTTGAATTACAGTCTTCATTATCTGGTTTTGCATTCAGCTGATTCAACTGACTCAAAATCTTGTGGAACCTGTCATATCCCTTGTGGATACCTTCTTGTTCTGAGATTTGAAACTCTTGAAACTGTTGTTTCAGCATGGACTTCCTCATTCTTCTGGACTCCTCATTGCCACCGAACCTTGCTTTGAGCGCCATCCATATGTCCTTTGCATCTACCATGTAGTGAAAATCACCCAAGTGATCTTCAGGTATAGCCTGAAGAAGGATAGTTCTCACTTTGTGCTCTCTTTGCACAGACAATATCTCTTCAGCAGATTTGGGAGGAGCAATGGTAATATTACCATCAGGGTCTGTGATAGCCCTCTTCAAACTATTTCCCTTCTTCACGATCTCCCAAAGATTCCAATCAATGTTGGAGATCCAGTTCTGCATCTTCATCGTCCACAAATCGTACTCTTCCTTCTTGAGATAAGGAGACTTAGCATTACTGTTGGAGAGACTGAGTTGTTGCATGGAGGTGTTGTTATTGTTGTTGGTGACTTCGGCTTCATCATCAGTTCCAGGCATGATGAAGGTCATTTTAGTTGTATGGTGTAAGGTAAATGTTGTTCTTAGTATCGAAGAGACTATCCCGAGGCTCTGATACCACTTGTTAGAAACTAAGACCTTGATAGATCTTGTGAGCACTCGAAGATCGTTAGTTATACTTATGTAATCATAAGTACACCAAAAGAAAATCTCTATAACATGTATTCTTTAGCGGAATATAAATACATGCAATAATAACTAAGAACACTTTGATCCTCTATGGATCTTTATTAACTAAAACTATGTGTTTTCTACTGTTGAAAAGTTATCTCTAATACAAACTATAATGTTCCTTTTATAGACAAGGAACTCTAAAATATTTCTAGGAAAACATCTAAGCATGCAACTAAACATTTGTTTTAACCCATACATATTATGGGTAAACTCTAAACAATCCCATGCTCACCTTGAGCAATACAATAATACCCATGCTAACCTCGGGCAGTTCAAGAATAAAGATGGGTTAGCATATAAATAATACAGCGCATGCATATCCTACGTGGATTCACGACTTCAGCAGAATCACGGTGACACTTCAGCAGGAACACTGCTTCGCTAGTTCAGCAGAATCGCTGCTTCAGTATTTTAGCAGATGCACGTTTTCACTTTAGCAGAATCCACGGTTTCACATAATTCCCAACAGTTTCTTTTAATCCCACCGATCTATAGGGGAGACACCACAAGTAGTATTAAAAATCAAAAAGAGTATTTAGAGTGCTTGGTGGATTCTTGTGGATTCGGCTTGGTTGATTTGTTTTGATTTCTTATTCGACTCCTAATTTTAAGGTTCCATTAATTCCCTTTTCTTGTATTTTGATATTGGTTTATTGATAAAGATGTTGGTTTGGTGTTTGTTCATTAATCGGTAATGATATATTGTTCCAGTCGACCCATGAAATTTTTGTGAGATTTGATTTTTTTTTTACCAATTGACGTAAAAACCCGGATGAATCTGAAGTTCATATGGTATAATCATGGCTTATGGAAGTGGTAATTTTGTTGATATGGCTTATTCAGTTTGGATCTTATTTGATACGATTGAGTTGTTAAGGGCATTAGCTTATTTCGATTTTTCTTTCTTGCGACAGCCACACTGTGAGGTCTCGAGTTCGAGCTACATCATGGACAAACTCATTTCCAAAGTTTTATTCTTGTTTCGGTTTGATTTCAAATATAGGCCAACCAGTTAACTTTTTTTTATTCGACGCAAGCAGATAGGGCGTACACCCTTTGGTAAAAACTATTTTCACAATATTATTGCATTGGTTGTATCATGTTGGGTTTTGTGTAGGGTAGGCCCAGCAGACCATGTGGATGAGTTGGGTTGTTCTACTACCGGACCTCGGTATGTGACGAGCCCAACAGACAAAAGGGGATGCGCCCGGTATAAACTTTACAAATAGATAAATACATTTGAAAACCTAAAACTTGCAAGTGTTTAACTAATAAAATGGTGTAGTATAATGTATATCCGAACCGTCATCCAAATCAGGTCATCACCCTTGTTTTCCTAAACATATTTCACGTCTCATTTGCTGACTCACTCAACTTATTTACTCCCGACAACATGCTCTAAACTCATTAAACATACTATATAAACGGATAATGAACTAAAATCTTAATATTTGAATTAATAAGTTAGTATTTCATATTATGGCACTAAGCGGATTGTTTTAGTAATACAACAACGGATTAATAATTATTGCAACACTTAGCCGCCACATAAAATTTAAAACCTATATAATTCCTCTATGGCGGATTGTTTTAGAAAACGTCTTGTTGCTCATCGGTTATCTTTTGCCGATGTTTATAATTCCTCCGTTGATCCTTTTTCCGCTCGTAATGTTGTGGGTGTAGAAGAACTTTCAACTGTTGGGCTAACTTTGGCATGTACTACTTCTTCGCCACTTATATCTCTTTCTTCCGGTGTTTCTGATAGGCCCCTTTCTATTGATGCTTACGATGTTGGATCTAGTGCTCCTGCTGGAATTGCGAATGACCTGAACCCGGAGGTTAATGGGACTTCTTCTACCCTATCCGAGCCTGAAGCCAGTGCAGTTGCTATGATACAATCTTAGCTTTTCTTGTTTTTTATGGATGCCTTGTGATCCTTTGAACAATATTTATCCTTTATCTTCTTTGTGATGTTTCTGATAATTGTGTGCTGCTTTTTGTTTGTATTTCTGCACGTTGTTCGCTAATTTTGCTTATGCTATAACTTCTTCTTTACGTAATTTCCTGATGCTTTTTCTGCATGCTATTTTTCACTTTTATGTTGTTGTTTTAACGTTATACGGATATGAACATAGTTAACAGTCTTTTACGCACATATCTCTTTTTGTTTGTGCGGTGTTATTTTTAACGTTATACGGATATGCACATTTGTAATAGTCTTTGGATAATTTTGGGCTATCCTCCCAGTACTGGGCTTGCAATACCTCTTACGTACTTTGGTGATTATATTGTTCACTAGTGGGTTATTCGTGATAACTCCTTGTTATTCGAAAATAACATGTTTGGGTCGTGCCCAATTCTTGTGCTTGCGCGTCTTATGCACTTAATAAAAACATTTTAAAGAATAAAATAATGAAGGTAGCTAATCTTCATTTTTTATTAATTGATCATATTTTTAGATGTATTACAAAAATAGGTAAATTCAAATACATTTTACATTTTCCTGTTACCAGTCTTACTCTTTTACTTCTATGGCTACTAGAGCCTTGTTTCTTTCAGAACTTTGCTGATGACAGACATCGGTTTCTTTGCTTCTTGGAAGGTTTCCTTATTGCGGAAGTTTGTTTTGATGGTTGTCCATAACGTGACCATTCTGTTATTGTCATTGTTGTCTTTCTGCTGGTTCTCCGGCGTGGATAACGTCTTTGCGAGTATTCTTGCTTTTTTCGTGGGCTAGAACTCTCTCCTTGTATGCTACTTTTTCCTCTATGGAGATCTCCTGTCACTCTCTACTGACGGTGATCCTCGAGGAGCTATCAGGCTTTTACTTTTCATTTTTCGAATAGTTCAGTCTTTTTGAAAGTGTAGCCTGTGAGGGTAGCTTTTATATATATATCCTGGCGCCTGCAAGCTGGTCAGTTTTAGCTTACATTCAGTCCATCCAACCTAATTGACTCGGGTTGGTAGACGTGTGCTTGTCTGGGGGCCGGGATGCAACAACAATATGATGAATGCGTAGTTTGCATCCTTTGTCTCTTGCCATTGTAAGGGAAGCTTCTTTATAGCTAGAGACTACCTAATATAGCTCCTTGCCCATAGCGTTCCTTTTTATCCTTCCCTAAGGACCCGTCCTTTTCCACACTCCATCATTCCCTTCCTTACCATTTCACTTCCCTCGTGGCTCCTTGCCCCGGCCGTCTCCGCAGTTGATCCGTGAGCACCTATTCGATCTTGTTTCCCAATGGCTACTGGGAGTCTAATCGATAGTATTGCTCCAGCCGCGGGTGCCGCTGCCCTAATTGGCAAGGTATTTGGAAATGCCATAGGAGTAAGTTTGAGTGAAAGGGTGTTATGAGGTGTTGTGGTGGTGGGTTAATAGTCGCCATTTTAGAACGACTAAGCATTATTAGTAGTCATTTAAGAACATATTTTGGTTTTCGTCATGTTTTCTTTTGTATTTTTCTTGTGAAGGTGATAAAGGTTTGGGCTATGTATGGTTTCTCTACTGTCATGTTGGCGATATGTTGCCATGAGACACTTGTATTTTTTCTTTCCTATGCGTTGTCGAATTCTTCTTCTGAATAACATCTTCGGCTCCTTTTAGAATGATCTTCTTCAGACTTTCCCTGTTAGTGTGTTTGGTTCTGGAGAACGACAGTTATTGTTTTGCTTTTCTTGCGTTCTCCTCCTTTTTTTCTTCGCTTATTTATAACGAAGATTTTACTGTTTTGCATGTGCTAGCGTTTGTCTTTTTCTACTGGTTGGTAGGTTAGTGCGTGTCTAGGCTCGTAGCCTGGGTGTCAGTTCTTCTGCTTGATTTGACATGATATTCCTTGGGAAGGAACGCGTATCTGCACTTGCATATTTTCTCTTCTCTCTTGTTATCTGGATAAGGTTATCCTTTTGCTACCGCCCTTGGTTTTTTGTTGTTGAGTATTTCCTTTTCCATGGTTGTATCTATTATGTCGCGTCTGCCGCAACTTCTTGCGTACTTCTTTTGGAGCGCCACTTCCTCCGAAGCTAACTCTTTTTAGGTCACAGGTCTTTGTTTCTTTTTAATTTCTGGGAACCGTTTCCGCATGGTTTTTCCGCATGTATTCGTAGCGTGTTTCCATCTTTATTGTTGCTCCTTTCAGTATGACCTTCAGCAATTCAATTGTTTTGAAGTGACAATGCGCTTTTTCAACGTTTGCACTTTCTTCCTGAATCTTTTTTTATTGAGGTTTATAGGGTCAATATCTTCATTCGCTTTGTTAGGGATGTCTTGATGCGTGCTCGTTGCATTTCTCCTTTTGCTGAGGTTCCGTTTCCATTTTTTCCTTGATGTGTGTGCGGTTACGCTTATTCTTGCTACTCATCAGCTTCTATCATCGGCCCTTTCTTCCTTTCTTCCCTTTGCTTTTTCAAATGCAGACACTCTTATGTGGTGTGTCTTGCTTTTCTGTGAAATTTGCAGAACTTCCCTTCAGCTTCCTTCTCGACTGTCGTGGTTGGGAAGAGGTTTGTGGATCTTGCTTTCCTTTGCGCCGTTATCTCCTCTAAAGGTTTTTGTGGGTTGCGGAAACCTTGTTACCTTTCTCTTATTCTTGGCTTATTCTTAAACCCCTTTTTGAAGCGTTGTCGATGCTTGACTGTTGTTCGTTCCATTAGTCTTTGTACCCACTGCCTTTTTCTTTCACGACTTCCTGCGGCTACTTCTCCTCTCAGGAAGGAAGTAGTTATGCTCATTACTTCATTCATCGACTTCGAGATTCTGTCATGTAACCGCTTAATCACCTCCGGATCATTGATCGCATGCATGAATCATGAGACTTTCATAATTTCTGGGGCTCCCTTTAAGTCTCTTGTTTCTCGTTTGAACCTCCTTACGAAGTCTTCCGTTAGCGCTCCATCCCTTTTCTTGATATGATGAAGTTCTACAGGATCTTTGATACACTTCTTTTTTTGTAGGAAGTTAGTCAAGAAGGCTTCCTTTAGTTTATCATAATTGTCTATCGACTCGGGTGAAAGGTCGTCAAACCAGACCCTAGCGGATCCAGTTAATGTAGAGTTGAACATGTGACACCACGTTGGCATGGCCCATCGCTCCACCTTTGCCGCTGCCTGGAAGATTTTGAGATGATCTTCTGGGTCTCCGCTCCCATCATATGTTTTCACGTTGGTTGGCATCCACGTTTTCATAGGCAATTCGAAGTAGTGGATACGTGGAGTGAACGGATCAGTCTCCTTGCAGACCCAGGGTCTAGCCAGGTCACAGTCGTTGTTGTCGTTTGACTTCCGCTTTTAGACTTCGGACCCTCGGCATCCGCTTCCGTGAGGCCCACCGCTTGAACAGCTGTTCGCTTTCCGCGGCCGAGTTTTTTCAGTTCTGTGCCTTCCCAATCCTGGCTTTGCCGGTTGTGATTGGGAGTCTCTGTGTTTGCCCCTCTCCTTTCTTTTGGTAACGTGGTGGACTTGCTGCCTGGGGTCTTTGGAGTACACAGAAGTATTTTCCTCCTTGTCTCCTAGCCGGTGGAACACACTTTTGCGTAACCTTTTGAACACTATTTCCAGTTCATCTCCTTTCCCTTTGGGTGACCTAGATCGGGTGCGTCTTCGGCCGCCACCCCTTTGCGTGTTCCGCCACTTTGCTACCTCGAGTTGTTTCCGTAAATCTCCACTTGGTATTTCCGCTCTACGGTGATGTTGGTTTTCACGGTAATCTTTCGGATTTTTGCCGCCTTGGCTCTTTTTTCTCGTTTCTGAACTTTCTCTGTCACAATAGGCAAGATTTGGTCGAAATACTTATCACAATACTCCCGGAGGGCCGCGTCGGACGCGAGTCCCTCAAGGTCCGTCGAGACAGTGTGATTTTCTATTTCTACCGTGCTCCGCAACGTAGACATGAAGGCATGAGTTGGTCCAAATCGAATGTTCATTGTGAGTATTTTCTGGAACGCAGTTGTGTACTGGGTCCCACGGATGGCGCCAACTTGTTAGTACAATTTGTGCGACTGGTTATAATGGGTCTGAATATAACTTGTCGGACTAGGCCAACAAGCTTCAGATGGGCTGATTTTGTACTAATCCAAGTAATTTGATTGATTTTCCTGCACAAGAAGAGTAAACCGTTAGTCTTACCGTGGGGATGGACCCCACAATTAGACTCCGGCGTGAGAGTAAGTACACATTCTTGAGAGGGAAAGTAGGAGTATGTGTGTGTAATTATGAGATAGAAAGTTGTACCTTGTATGGGGATTAGAGCCCCTTTTATAGGCAAGGTTTGTCGCTAGGGCTTCCTAGATTCTCGTATGTAGTGGTTAGTTGCCGGAGCCGGATCCTTGGCAGAAAAGGATTCCGTGTTAATCGCGGACGCGGACATAAGAGGCCTTAACGGTTGAAGGTTTAGCCTGTTATGTACCTCTCGTGCGTCTTGAGGTCTGGGCTATAGCCAATTTCGTCATTGGGCTTACTGTAGGCCCAGGGTTTGTGGTTATTGGGCCTAAGCCCAATGTGTGTATAGTATGTATTGGGCCTAGTAGGCCTGTTATACATACTATGCGTCATCAAGGGTCATAGCAAAATTTCAAAAAAGCTATTATAACTTATAAACGTAATTTTTAACTTAAACTCTTATAATAAAACTATTAACTGAAATATAATTTTTATACTTTTCTTATTAACTATTATTTGGTTATACATAAACATATATACTTTAAACGACATTTCTATAATTCAAATGCATTTACTATTTATATGTGATACTTTCCATACATCGTCTTCCAGTTACCGACGAACCAAAGACTTATCGTTTGTGATACTTTCTATTATATGTACATACATACTTAAGCACTTCCGAAAGCCTAGCCAATACTTTCCAAAACTACTTAAACGAAAACACTGCCACACAAGCAAAGATAATATAAACACTTTAAACTCAATTAACCTACGAGCTAAGACTTGCCATGTCATTATAGGTCGCGTGTCGGTACTTCACACTACTACTAATTAACTTTACTCAATTGTAGACTGCTTCACTATGGTGAGTTCATAGCCCTATATTTTATAAATCTTTTATTACTTTGGGTGAGAATACATGCTTGTTTTTACGATTGAACGCAAGTACAAAATTTATGTTGCATACTGGTCTAAGTCCCGATAACCCAATTACTATTACTTCGCCCATAATCCTGAACCCTTAGTTACTCTTTTGTGAGTAAGCGCAAATGCTAAGAATAGATCTATTGGGGTTGACTCCCCCGTCCATAGTAGGATAAGCTCTACTGACCACTAGTACGAGTCTGACGGACGCATAATATTTGAGTAACTTACAAGTGTGCGGGTTAGACACTTGTATTTGGGCATTCAATAAATCGTTAATGTTTCGGTGTCATGAGCTTAGATAGTAGAATACTTTGTTTCGTGCCATTGGGTTACATTGGTCACACCTTACAAAATCTTGTGGTTCAATAATTTCATTTAATTTAAACCTATGACCTCACCAATATAATTGTTGACAAATTTTAGCATGTTATTCTCAGGTAACTAATGGAAGTGTACGTAGCACCATTCACAGTGATCACATGCATGGCAACTTCTTTTCAAGACTTTATTATGTTTCAGTACATTCAGTGGGACCACTTAATTAATGCATTAGTGTATGATGTGTAACTTGACAATGTTGAACTATTTTATTTCAAAAACCTTAATGTACTGTTTTCAAAACGTCTCATATAGAGTACGTTCTTTATTATCTTGTGATGTGTGCTACATACGTAATGCTCCTCAATACCATTCCAATGCGTAAATTTGAGGGTGTTACAACCTTTCTTTATCATAACTTTGATACTTTCGGGAAAAATTGGGGACAATGTTCAGTTTAAGTGTAGGGAAGAAGAATAAAAATGGAACTTAGAAACTATTCACTCACTTGATTTTTGTCGTGTCCTTGATAAATTGTGTAATAAACTATGAGAAATATTTTTTAGGGTAATTTTAGCACCAAATTTAAAAAATTTTATGGCATTTACGAGTAAAAGTTTAGTCTTAATAAAGCGTCTCATGCATAGGACTTATATGACTTGCACAAAAAACCGTATACTACTCAAATTCCACCCAAAAAATGTGAGGTTCGCCCCTAGATCTTTAGGAATAAAAGAATTCATCTTTAATGCTTAGTGAGTGTACCGGTAGTATAATAGATTTTAGAACTTGTTTTGTGATGCATTCCAAGATCACTAGTGAGACTACATTCGTGTAGTTAGGATTAACTAAATGATAAGAGGCATTAGGATAACCCTTTTTTTAAACGTGTAATTTAATTACGCCATCCACATCGATTGAGTAATTTTCCCCACACCCTTGCGATGTACTCATACACGATACCCCTAGTTAACCCCTAAGAGCCTATCCTTTTCACAGTTCTCGTGATGTTCCGGTTTCCGAAATATCAATGAAGAGCATAGTTTACAATCAACCCCCAAATGTTACACCCAAATCGCCTTGCCTACCTTATATGCACTCATATTTAGTGCATTATTGTAATCATTGTTTTAACCCTTAGTTCAGTTATCTATTTACTCGCGTGGTTGCAAAGTCGAGTCATATCTTTTGTACATAGTTTTGGGACGATTGGGACTCATGGGTTAAAGTAGTATTTTATAAAGTAACGGGAATGAGCGATAAATTCAAATTCCCTTTGTTTACGTAATTAAGTACTCCAAGTGTTTTGATCTTTTCAAATCGGGTCAATTAGTGTTAGTGAAATAAATATTCAAGTGTAGGGATACTCTTATAACCCTTTATATTGATGTTATCGTAGAGGATGGTAGAGTGAAAAGGTACCCAAAAAAAAAAAAAAAAAAAAAAAAAAAAAAAAAAAAAGGCTACCATCCTACGTCTATGTTCATGTTTTATGTTTTTAAGTTTATGTCTTTCATTTTGTTTCAAGTCATTATTTAGTCTTAATGAGTCGAGTCTTGGCTTAGCAACGCCGCGTCTCACATGCTTGTAACATAAGATTTTTGACTTGGCAACAATAAATATCCCCTTATCCAACAAAACCATTTATTTCCCTACCCTAAACCTAACATTATAACCCTTTGTAAAGACCTCTTAGATAGTTATTCCTAGCTGCTTACGCCAAAGCGGTGGAGGTTTTATTTATTCTCAAACCTATGGTAATCTATGTACTATGACGGTAGTGAGTGTTTATCTTCCATTTCCTTACATGTTATATTTCATATAAACCCGAGAGACGAGAGAATCCGAACACCATTTGTGAGGTGCTAGTGTATAATTTCCGTGCTTGTTATGACTATTGTGGCGCTTGTACTTGTTGTAAACTATTTTAAACCAATGCTAGATGACCCTTAACTTAAAAATTGATTGGCCAAAAGCATATTTGCTTGAGGACAAGCAAATTCCAAGTGTATGGATATTTGATAAGGATTTAAAACATACATTTTTTAGGGGTTCATTTAAGCCCTAAATCGATACATTTATATCCGTTACTGCTTAAAATTGTTCCTTTTCACATTTTAGGTCTTTTGGAAGCAAACTGCTGGAATCAAGCACTTTTAGACAAAAAGGAGCGAAAACATGAAGAAAACGACAAGGTCAAGAAACAAGGCTGATTTCTGAACCTGACGGCGTCCCAACCCAAAGTGCGACGCCGTCGATAAGAAGGTTTTCTAATAAAATTTCAAGCGACGGCTCAGACCTGATTTTGGTTCTACAACATGACGGCGTCACGCCATTTTTCTGGAGGGCGTCTCCCTTTATTTTACACCAGACGACCAAGACCCATTCCAAGACAACGTCCCTATTGAAGCCAGACAGCGTCACACCTCCTCAACTGACGTCATCCCAACGATGACTTGGCCCAAACGAAACCCTAACAGCGGCGTCACCATCATAAGGCGACGCCGTTGCATTTGTAAATCTATATATAGACATCAATTTTTATGCATTTAAAGTGTAATATTTTGGAGGGCAAACACCCTAGTTCGTTCATAGTCTGAATTGGGCTGTATTTTAGCATTCCAAACCCTTCTTTACACTCAAAGATAAGTTTGTTAATCCATTATATCACTATGTTTATCCTATGTTCATTTGTTTGTGTGTATGCATGCTTATCTATCATTAGTAGCTAAATTATTATTGCGTTTTCTTAGATCTATGAAACCTAGTTGTTGATTATTGTTAGGTTGTCTCTTATTTTCATTGGTTGACGCTAGAGTAAGGAAAAGTGGCTTTTTCTTTAATTGTTGGGAGACTGAACGTCCTAAATAGCACAAAGCTTGAAAGTGCACTTGAGCCATCGTTGTGTTTATTGTGTCCGTTGTAGATTTAGGATAATACAGTATTCGGGGGAGATACTACGGTACTTGACAATCCCGGATAGTTAGAGGAGAGTTACAATTCATAGAACTAGGGAATTAGGCACCCCCCCCCCCTATGACCAACACAGAATACAACGCACCAATTAGAATGAGGATATGACAATTCAACCGACCAATAAGAGATAACTAGGGAGTAAGAACATCTAAGTAAGCACGCTCTTAATTATCATAAGAACATACCATACAATCCATAGATTATTTAATTTTTTTCATTAGTTAATTAGTTTTTAATCTTTATTAGTAAGTAGTTAAAATTGGTAGATGTACCACCCCATACTCCTATACCCCGAGATTTTACTTCTTTTCATAAAAAATATAAAAATCTGAAAAGAATCACCCTCAACCTCACCTTTTCGTCATACATCTCTACTAGCATCTCTATTCCCCAATAGAACGATCAACCCCTTGGGCTTACCCATACTACACTGCGACGATTACGTACGTTGCCTAGTGGGTTGTAAAGCTTGCTCTTTGAAAAGGAAGTCTTTCGACCCCGAACTCACGCATCAGGAAGTCTTGAGGCGTTGGTTTTTGTTGCGAATCATATGGACAATAGTTTCATTCTTCATGTCCAGTAGATCAATTTTCTCTCCGTGACCAGTTATCAAGGTTCATAATATATTGATAGGAAGATGATGCATACATATTCTAGAAAGAAGAAATCAAAGAGAAAGAGAGAAAAATCTGGATCACATATCAACCATTGTTTTAACTGAAAATCAATCCCTGATTTGAGCATTCTATTATGAGCAAGCACATTAAGCATTCCCTGATCCTAGCAATTTACTTACCATATTTAACTTTTTAGTTACTTTTCTTGCTATAAAATAATGCAGAAGGTAGAGCATGATCATCAATCATTTTTATTTCAATTTTAGTCCCCTCCATAGGGACTAGTTGATTTTATTGGAGTTCTTGTTCAGATTATGCATTCTTCTTCATAAATCAGTCATATCCTTCTTCTTTCATATCTTCTGCTAGCCTTGTTCTAGCATTTGGTATCAGGGCAGTCCATGATCCAGAATGGTGAACACCATAAATTCAACTTCTCACAACGAACAACCAAACCACCCCACATTTCTTCACCTACACAAAACCCCGACAACCTCGTACAGCAATTGTCTTCTATTGCTTCCAAACTCAATGCTCTTGATATCCTTGTTGCTTACATAGCAGTTCTTAAGGCACAAGGCCAGAGCGGGTCCAAGAGGGGTAAGTCAAAAGAAACCACCTTTGGATATCGTCACGAGGATGATGATTTAGAAAGTAGTGGTTGGTAAGGAGACCGTTCACCAAGATGGAATTTTCAAATTTGAGGGAGGTGACCCTCATGGTTGGATCCTAAAAGCGGAAAAATATTTTCATTATTATCAACCCCTGATGAAGCAAAGGTGGAAATTTCTTCCATGTACCAAGAGGGGTGATGCACTCTTTCTCTTTGCATGGATGAGCGTCGAGCTTAATCATCTTTGTTAGGAATAATTGGTGAAAATTTTACATGAAAATTATGGTCCAACAGAATTTCAAAATCCAGATGAACATCTTTACAACATTAAGCAAACAGGAACGGTACAAGAATATAGATAAGAATTTGAAAAAATAGTCTCACGAGTTCACGACTAGCTCGATCATTGTTGTTTGGGAGTCTTTCTCAAAATCAATGCTCTAATTCACAAGCCAAGGAATGTTTTTAAGGATGTGAGTTTGGCACTAGAGTTTGAAGCTAAGTCTCCACCGACTAGCAATCCGAGAGTACCCAATGCATTCAGTTACAACAAACTGAATTCTTCCTCAATTTCTTCTCGTGACTAGCGCAACCCACATGCCATATCCTAAAATACATCATCTTCGGGACCTAAGAATTGGGAGAGCAAAAGACAAAAACGTCATGATAAATGGTTTTGTTTTAGGTGCAATGAGAAATTCACACCTGGAAATAGATCCAAACCATCCACTTTCTTGTTGCTTGAAATTTCAACTGATAATGAGCAACTAGCGGATAGAGAAGTGGAAACTGATGAGAATTAGTATGAAGAATGTATAAATCAGCAAGACATGGCTGAAATATCTTTTCATTTCATCCTTGGCAAGACTCCTGGAACAACTATGAAGGTTGAGGGAACACTTGAGGGAAGAAAATTATTTATACTGATCGATAGTGGCTCAATTCTCAACTTTATCTCAGCCTCACTTGTGAAACATATAGGGTTGAAGGTGAGTAATGTTTCTTCTTTTGGAGTTCAAATTGGGAATGGACAAATAATTCAGTGCAATCAGATTTGTCGAGGCTTTTCTTTGGTATTACGAGGGTTGAAAATTACAGAAGATTATTTTCCCTTTTCCATTGGAGGAGCAGATCTTATTTTGTGAATCAAGTGGCTAGCATCTTTAAACACGGTACAAGCAAACTAGAATGAGATGCTCATGATTTTTTATGCGAATGGGAAGAAATATAAATTGTGAGGAGTACCATAGGTCGCTAAAACAGATGTGTCCCTTCAATTTTATTCAAAACTTCCTGATGCCACTTGAGATTCACCATAAACACGAGTTGAAATACAAGGCATTCAATTACTTCTATCATTTTATCAAGATGTTTTGCTGATGTCAACACATTACCCCTAAACCGATCACATACTCATTCTATTACCTTCCTACCCAACTCAAACACACCTAATAATAGACCTTACCATTATCCTTGTAACCAAAAACTGAGATCAAAGCACAATTTAACACATTATTAAAATGTGGTTTCGCTCAACCTATTTCAAGTTCATTTGCTATTCATGTTATGTTGGTTAAGAAAAAAGACAAGTCATGGTGATTTTGTATCGACTATAGAAAATTAAACCAACAAACCATCCCCGATAAATACCGATACCCAACATAGACTAACTCCTTGATGAACTCCATGGTGCTACCATTTTTATCAAAATTGATCTCAAGTTGGGATGCCACCAGATCCGCATGAACCCCTCTGATATACACAAAACAACCTTTCGAACCCACTCTGGGCATTATGAATTTCTTGTCATGCCTTTTGGGTTGATGAATGCACCATCAACCTTTCAATCAGCCATGAATGACATGTTTTGGCCTCACCTTCGCAAATTTATCTTGGTGTTTTTTGATGATATCTTAATTTATAGTGCAAACAAAAAAATCATTTACAACATTTGCATATTGCTTTATATCTTTTACGCAGCAATAATTTCTTTGCCAATGCAAAAAAGTGTGCTTTTGGTCAGCGACAAATTCAATTTTTAGGACAAGTTCTGTCAAAAGATGGTGTAACTGTGGACCCAGAAAAGGTCCAGGCTGTTTTGAATTGGCCATTGCTCGGTGGAACGAGGAAGCATAATCAGCCTTCAAAAACTGATGTTGGCTCTAAACACAATACCCGGTTTACAACTTCCAAATTTTCTTGAACCTTTCACGGTCGAGTGAGACACTTCTTCAGCGGGAGTGGGAGTTATTTTGCTACAATCAGAGCATCTGATTCCATTTTTCAGTAAATGTTTTTCATTTTCTAATCGATTAAAATCAACAAATGATAGGGAATTGTTGGCCTTGGTTTTGACACTATAGAAATAGAGACATTATTTAATGGGTAGGAAATTTTTGTGTAGACGGATCACTTAAGTTTAAAGCACATACTTGCTCAACAAGTAACGACTAGTGAACAACAACGCCTCCTTGTGAAGTTACTTCCTTTCGATTTCACCATTTTTTTATAAATCTGGAAAGGAAAATCAATGTGCTAATGCTCTTTGAATAGGGCCACCACATGCTGATTTTCTAGCCCTTGCAATACCAGTTAACATTCATTTTTAAAATCTCCAAGAAGCTTTGCTCAACAATCCATACACCAAGAATATCATCACCTCTATTAGACAAGACACAACAACTCATCCTGAGTTTTCAATAAGTGACAATAAGTTGTTCTATCAGAATCGTCTTGTTATCCCAGATGGGTCGTCCTTGCGAAAGAAACTGTTATGTGTTAGTAGCAATACTTAGGAGGCTTAAATGTGACTTAGATAATAATAAGGGGATTAATTGTATTTAGTTTAAATAAAGTTTAGGAATGTACTTAGATTAGGAAACTAGTTGCTTGGCTTGCAAGCCAAGCATGTAACCGTCATATTGAATTCGTATTCCATAGGGATTCTACCCCCTCATCTCCATAAATAGAGATAAGGGGGGATGTTATTCATTCATTCTTCTTCCTCGTTGTAATAGCTTTTTCAGGGTTTTTAATAAAGGTTTGGTACGAGGGTATAACGTGTGCAATATTCTTGTCGGTTCTTTGTAGTCTCTCGTGTTTGCTATGTGTGCTCTATACAACTCCAGATCTAGCATTCAGCGATCGAGCTTCGGTTTGTTGGCGGTTTTGTCCAACAAGTGGTAACAAGAGCCGCGGTTATTGTGGTCATCGAAGTTCGAGAGCTAGATCGAGGTTTCGAGTTAATCCGAGGTTTCGAAGTCATTGTTTGAAAAGTGGCGACGATAGCACGATTAAAAGATAATTTTGACGTGAGGTGTTTTTAAAACAAATTTGACTAATATTACTCCTTATATTCTACACAGGTTATTATATGTATTTGTTTTACCCCTCACGTGTGAATAGCTACAAAGGTGACAGAAATCTTGTTTAGTAAAAGTCATAATATTTGGTCTAGATTTGACTAAATATTTGTTGAAGCATCAACAAAAGAGGTATCGACTTTTAAATTTTTTAAAAAAAAAAGTTGACTTCGGGTTATCGTATTTTTGGTTTTAAAGTTCGATTAAAACGAAGGTTCTTGTTGTTGCAGTTTTTCTTGTGGTTCAAGTTTCGATTGTGGTTCGCTTGGGGTTCAAGTTTACGATCTGGTTTTCTTTTTCGTAATCGAGGGTTTAGGGTTATTCTAATTAATTCAATTTGCAAGAAGGGTTAATAGCAACAAAGGGAATATTGCACACGGCTTGTGAGGCTTGTCGGTAAAGTTGGTTAAGAAACAACTTGACAAGGTTTTTAGCAAGGTATAAGAAGAATGGCTAGTTTGATAACTAGGTTTGACATCGAGAAATTCGATGGGAAGAATGTCTTCGGGTTGTTGGCGGTTTTGTCCAACAAGTGGTATCAGAGCAAGGTTTTGTTGGGTTATGGCAAATAAAGATGCGTGCTTTAATAGTACAGAAAGGTTGTGATGCTACATTAGAGACATTACCCGAGGACATGGAAGCAGGTGAAAAGACTGCTTTGATGAAGAAGGCATACAGTACCTTGATTTTATGCTTGGGAGACCAGGTTTTACAGGAAGTTACCAAGGAAACAACTATTGCAGGAATTTAGACGAAGTTGACTAGTCTGTATATGACTAAGTCCTTAGAAAACAGACTGTATCTGAAGAAGAAGCTATACACGTACTATATGAGTGGAGGTATGAAACTGGGTGATCATATAGATGAGTTTAATAAGTTGAAACTTGATTTGGCGAATGTTGATATCGAGATTGAGGATGAGGATCAGGAACTAATGTTACTTACGTCGTTGCCATCGTCTTACAAAAACTTTGTGGAGACATAATCCTTGACAATGGAAGATGTTCTTGCGACTATGAATTCAAGGGAGTTGAAGAAAAGAACTGAATACACAAAGGAAGAAACTGGTGACGGGTTATATGTAAGGGGAGGGTCAGATCATTCAAGGAAAGCTTATTCTGGTGGAAGTTCGCGGTTTAAGTCAAGAGGTGGAACTGGTAAACTGAAGTGCCTTCATATGTCATTCAGAGAGTCATCTGAAGAGAGACTGTCTAATGAAGAAGTCAAGTGGGTTCGTCAAGAAGGGTAAGCATGATCAGGATTCTGATTCTTCTTATGACGAGGGTAACGCCTACTTTGGAGAAGCCTTGGTGATATCCTAGAATGATGAGATGGCTGAATTGGTAATGGATTCAGGTGGGTATTATCATATGACACCTAGGAGGGATTTCTTGTATGACTTTGAGGATATTGATGGTGGTTCGGTTCAGTTAGGTAATAACAGGACATGCACTATCAGAGGGACAGGAAACGTGAAGATACAATTGAATGATGGTTCAAAATTTATACTGGAAGATGTCAGGTATGTTCCAAGGCTAAGAAGAAGCTTGATTTCATTGGGTACTCTTGAAAAACAGGGTTATACTATGAAGATGCAGTTGGGTAGAATCAAGGTGATCAAAGGTTGTCGGGTTATGAAGACTGGGATAATGAAAAAGAACTGTGTGTATACTTTGGAAGCAAAAGTAATGACTTTTGGTGTACAAAAGCATGTTTTAAAACAAGTTGGATTCAAGCAACTTAGTCATAAACAAGTTAGGTTTAAGCAACTTGGTTCTAAGCAAGTTGGGTTCAAACAACTTGGTCCTGGTGTTAAAACAAGAGTCCATGGAGTACACATTGATGAACGTGTTTGGTTTAATGTGGAACTGGAGGAAGCTCAGGAAAATTGTGAAGCTGAGGTTGTTCAGGATAGTAACGATGATGCTGCAGTGGCTCAAAGAAAGTTGGAGGACAAGCAGCTTGAAGAAAAGACAAACACGGGTTGCTTGGTAAAGAAGCAGGAAAAGGTACACCTTGGTATAAAGGTGGGGTAGACATTATGGTAACTGGAGCACCTGGTCAAGAGGGTGCAAAGGATAATGTTGCTGAAAAGAAGAAAGTGAAGGAGTCTAAGAAATCTAAACTCGGGAATTTACTAAAGTACAAGGCCTGGTTTACAAGGCGGTCCCCGGTTCGAGGTTCCAGCATTGGATGAAGATGTTGAGTATCGTTAATGCCTAAGTATTACTCCTAAGGTGGAAATTGTTATGTGTTAGTAGCAATACTTAGGAGGGTTAAATGTGACTTAGATAATAATAAGGGGATTAATTGTATTTAGTTTAAATAAAGTTTAGGAATGTACTTAGATTAGGAAACTAGTTGCTTGGCTTGCAAGCCAAGCATGTAACCGTCATATGGAATTCGTATTCCATAGGGATTCTACCCCCTCATCTCTATAAGCACCTCTGTGAAAATTTCTGTTGGCCAAAAATGAAGAGTGATTTAAAAATTCTTGTGCAAAAATTTCTTGGTATGTCAACAGAACAAATACCAAACACTTGCTCCGAATGGTCTACTATAGCCTCTACCGATTCTATGTTGTGATTGGGAAGATATCTCTCTAGACTTCACTGTTGGGCTTCCGAAATCAGGAGGTGTTGATACCGCTAGTTGTGATTGTCACTTTTACGTTTTACCACTGGCTCACCCATTTATAGCTAAGTCGATGGCTGCACTTTCTTGTAAGGAAATCGTTCGCTAACATAGTATGCCTCGTTGCATCATATCTGATAGAGATGTTATTTTTTGAAACAACTTCTGGCAAGATGTTATGAATGTGATTAAAACTCCTAAGGGTCGGTTGGTTTTTTGCTTAAGTCCTAAGCTACGCGTATGCTACGCGTCTTGAAGTCCAAATTGAATTTGAAGAGCCGTCCTCAAATCCAAATTGGAGTCTGCTTCTTTCCCCCTCACCTATATAAAAAGGATGTGATGGGGAGAGAGATTTGTACCTTCGAATTTGTTTTGTATCCTATGAATTAAATTTGTACATTTGAATTTTGTTTTGAATAAAGAAAAGCTTCCGCAAATTTGTCGATTGTTATTTCTTCTCTTGTGCTTCATCTTTGATTATTGGTTGTTGATTCTAACAAGTGGTATCAGAGAGGTTCGATCGATTGAAGCAAGCTGCAGCTGTTTTGGGTTTTGTAATCGACATCAGTTTTTTTGGTTGATTTCAAGATTCAATATCTTGATATCATTTGGATTTGTTTTGTTTGGTGTTCCTGGGTTTTTTGATCATGAAGAAGAAGAAAAAGAAAAAGGTAAAGTTGATTGACTTTGAAAATCATTTGACATTGACTGAAAATTATATGCATACAGTATTATATTTGGGAATAGATTTTGGATTTTGGTTAGAGGGCCATTGTTGGTAATTGTTTGGTATTGGACTTCTACTATATTTGGGCTTATTAGTTTGAGTTTTGCTTTTGAATGCGTATTTGATTTGGTTGATAAGTGGGAATCGTCTGGTTGCTTTTGAAGATCTTTTAATTGGTATTTAAAGTTAGACCGTATTCTTATTAAATAAGTAAGTCATTAGAATTTGAATTTGGTATTTGGAATTTGAAGATCGGTTTGGTGTTTGAAGACTTGGTTCAAGTAGTTGGAATTTGTTCGATCATTTGGAATTTGTTACTTTGGAAAATTTGGATCGTCGGCCTTTTGAAGTTGGTTGCCCGAATTTGATTGTCTTTGTTGAAGATCGTTTGAGCCGGTTTGTTTGTTTGGTTAACCGAGTTTGAATTTGTTGGTTAACGTTTGATTGTTCGTTTTGAAGATTATCGGCATTTTCATTTGTTCGGTTTATTTCGGATCGTTTTTGGGAATCGATCGTTCGCTTTGAATTAGGCTAGTATCTCTAGCATTTGAAATTTTGAATTTTATTTGAAACATTTGGTATTCCTTAGGAGTTTCAATCACGGTGGAGATTGTTATGAATGTGATTAAAACTCCTAAGGGTCGGTTGGTTTTTTGCTTAAGTCCTAAGCTACGCGTATGCTACGCGTCTTGAAGTCCAAATTGAATTTGAAGAGCCGTCTTCAAATCCAAATTGGAGTCTGCTTCTTTCCCCCTCACCCATATAAAAAGGAGGTGAGGGGAGAGAGATTTGTACCTTCGAATTTGTTTTGTATCCTTTGAATTAAATTTGTACCTTTGAATCTTGTTTTGAATAAAGAAAAGCTTCCGCAAATTTGTCGATTGTTATTTCTTCTCTTGTGCTTCATCTTTGATTATTGGTTGTTGATTCTACCACAATAGTTGTTCCGTCTTAGTCAACCCCGACTACGTATGGGCCCCACTTGATGGTAAGATTGAAGTGGTTAATTGTTGCCTAGAAGCTTTACTTAAGGTGTTTTTGGCTTGGGCCGAATACTCGCTCAATACCGATTATCATACTTCTTTAAGTCAGTTTATGGTCGTGACCTGCCTCCACTTAACTTGTATGTTCAAGGTAGGGATGAGCACGGTACCGGTCCCGATCCCGTACCGAATTAGTGGTACCGATTTTTCCCCGAGCATAAATTAGTGGTACCGGTACCGTACCGAACGGGATTCGGATACCGATACCGGTACCGGGAAATCGGGTTTTCCCGCTTTTTTCGGGAATTTCCCGATTTGGTACCTGTCTCGTACCGAATTAGTGGTCCCGATTTTTTTTTCACCTTATTTCGTAGTCCTGGTACCGTACCGTATTTCAAGAATCGGTACCGTTTCGGTACGGTACCGGCACGGTTCCGGTTCGGTTCCGGGATTCGGTTCGAAATGCTCATCCCAAGTTCAAGGTGAAACTCATAAACATTTGGTTGCTTCTGATGATGCACTCCTGCTTTTGTGAACCAACTTGCTTAAAGCATAGTCACGTATGAAAGCAGAGTCAGATTTGAAGCGAAGAGCGGTATCATTTGAGGTGGGGGATGTAATTCTTCTTCGAATTCAGCCATTCCGTCAACGCTTCCTTTCTAGACGAAAGTTTGAGAAGCTTTCACCACTGTACTTTGGACCGGACACTGTGACTCGACGAGTAGGTCTTGTAGCCTATGAACTTGCTCTTCCTACAGACTCCAAAGTACACCCTATCTTCCATGTTTCCCTACTACGTCCAGCACACGGTCAATTGGTTTCTCAACCCCCTGCACTCTTACCCATCACTGCTGACTGGGACAGATTCTTGTCCTGATAAGATTCTAACACACCGCTGGATATCCAGATCCAATACCTTGGAATTGTTGGTGCAATGGCAAAACCGACCTCTTGAAGAAGCCACTTGGGAAGATTATGATTTACTTTCTGGACAATTTCCACACTTTTGCCTTGAGGACAAGGCAAGTTTCCATAGGAAGCTTACATATTCTAAATGGAAGAAATCAGGGAAAGAGAGAAGAATACGGATCACAGATCAACCATTGATTTTACTGAAAATCAATCCCTGATTTTCAGCATTCTATTATGAGCAAGCACATTAAGCATTCCCTGATCTCCAGCAATTTACTTACCATATTTCAGTTTTTAGTTACTTTTCTTAGCTATAAAATAAGGCTGAAGGTAGAGCATGATCATCAATCATTTGTATTTGAATTTGAGTCCTCTCCATAGGGACTAGTTGATTTCATTGGAATTCTTTGTTCATATTCTGCATTGTTCTTCAATGAATCAGTCCTATCCTTCTTCTTTCATGTCATGTTAGCCTTGTTCTAACATATACTTTTTTTGCTTAATTGGATCCGTATTGGAAATGCTACTTCTTTTGACTTATATATGTATATTGTAAACATTTACGAGTCTCCAATTCTCTCTCGGAGACGGTGGGAGCAGAGCAGCAGCTCGCAGTCTATCAATGCAAGGCAAAAATGGCAAATTGACATTTTAAATAAAGAGAATGAAAACCTGAAGCGAGAGTTGGAATTCTTCCGTACTGAATTTTCTAAGTTTTTCCACAAGGTACAAGGCCGTGCTTCTCTGAATTGTTGATCTATGTCCGCTGCTGAACTGTTGATGATTATTCAGAACATTTGAATTTTTATGTTTTTCTATTAAAAGAGAGATTGACCCTGGTTGATTTATGACTTTTCTAAGTAGCATCTTGATTACACCTTGCAAACACCAACCCTGACATGCTGAATTAAAATCAAATTCAATCGTGAGTTTAAACGCCAACTGATAATCTGTAACTTCTATATAAACATAAATTTTGATTTGGTTTCATAGAATGCCCCTAAGGGGTGTTTAAACCCATCTGTTTTATATTATTCCGTTACACTTCATCAACAATCTCACATAAAAGTTTACCTTATTTATTTTGCATTTTTCCAAAATATTTGTGGGTATTAACAAAACATAAGATGTGATTTGAAACGAAACTCCGTTTGAAATTAACAATCATGTCGCAGCGATTTCAAGAAAATTTACACAAAGATTTCTACTTTTTTAGACAACCCGAACCTCTTGTATTTATTTGAAGTAGTAGCATCTTTACCTATATCAGTCGCACCAACATTGATATTTACAGCATCTTCAACAAACTCATCATTTGCATTTTCTACCCCGAAATGATCATCATTATTTCCAGCATCTTCACCTGTTTTCATTAAATCATGAGAATTTTTAGAACTTTTAATAGAGAAATATACTATAGTTTTATAAATATTGAAAACTGTATATATTACTAAACTTTATCATTCATATCATTAAAAAATATATCTAACCATTTTTTAATTTTTCACATGTGCAAGTATAGTGTTTTTTTAAAAAAAAGCATGTTCCTTACTTATTTTTTGCACATGTAAAATAACAAATTTTCACAGAATGAATAATATGAGAATCATATCAGTCAAAGTGAGACAAGTGATCCACTAGTTGGTTAAACTTGCATAGTTCAATGAACCTGATAAAAATATATGAGGTTTCTACTTAATTATGTATCTATTTGAAGTAGTAGCATCTTTACCTATATCAGTCGCACCAACATTGATATTTACAGCATCTTCAACAAACTCATCATTTGCATTTTCTACCCCGAAATGATCATCATAATTTCCAGCATCTTCACCTGTTTTCATTAAATCATGAGAATTTTTAGAACTTTTAATAGAGAAATATACTATAGTTTTATAAATATTGAAAACTGTATATATTACTAAACTTTATAGATATCTAACCATTTTTTAATTTTTCACATGTGAAAGAATAGTGTTTTTTTAAAAAAGCGTGTCCCTTCCTTATTTTTTGCACATGTAAAATAACAAATTTTCACAGAATGAATAATATGAGAATCATATAAGTCAAAGTGAGACAAGTGATCCACTCGTTGGTTAAACTTGCATAGTTCAATGAACCTGATAAAAATATATGAGGTTTCTACTTAATTATGTATCTATTTGAAGTAGTAGCATCTTTACCTATATCAGTCGCACCAACATTGATATTTACAGCATCTTCAACAAACTCATCATTTGCATTTTCTACCCCGAAATGATCATCATTATTTCCAGCATCTTCACCTGTTTTTATTAAATCATGAGAATATTTAGAACTTTTAATAGAGAAATATACTATAGTTTTATAAATATTGAAAACTGTATATATTACTAAACTTTATCACTCATATCAATAAAAAAGATATCTAACCATTTTTAAATTTTTCACATGTGCAAGTATAGATTTTTTTCACATATGCAAGTATAGTGTTTTTTCAAAAAAGCATGTCCCTTCCTTATTTTTTGCACATGTAAAATAACAAATTTTCAGAGAATCAATAATATGAGAATCATATCAGTCAAAGTGAGACAAGTGATACACTCGTTGGTTAAACTTACATAGTTCAATGAACCTGATAAAAATATATGAGGTTTCTACTTAATTATGTATCTATTTGAAGTAGTAGCATCTTTACCTATATCAGTCGCACCAACATTGATATTTACAGCAGCTTCAACAAACTCATCATTTGCATTTTCTACCCCGAAATGTTCATCATTATTCCCAGCATCTTCACCTGTTTTCATTAAATCATGAGACTTTTTAGAACTTTTAATAGAGAAATATACTATAGTTTTATAAATATTGAAAACTGTATATGATACTAAACTTTATCATTCATATCATTAAAAAAGATATCTAACCATTTTTTAGTTTTTCACATGTGCAAGTATAGATTTGTTTCACATGTGCAAGTATAGTATCAAATGAAGAAAATGCATCACCATGAGCAACAGATGAACTACCAGCAACAAGATAATCCTTAGGAGGATCAGCATGGGCAGCAGCAACGGAGGTCTGAGCAACAAAAAGTTGAGAACTTATCCTCTCAAAAGCTGAGACATCTGGTAACCTCTTTAGACGTCTCAAAGTTCTGCGTCTACTATAGCTAATGTAAGATATTTCTGAAACTGGAATCTCATCATTAACATCAGCTTCCTGTAAAGTAGAATTAAACTCCTCTGTTTGTTCAACCTCTGCATCCTCTGTATTGGCATCTGCTAGTGAGACACTTGCCAACTCCTGGAGAGCATCCATGTCAATATCATCCTTTGGTGATTTGTTTTCATCCTCCGAGTCAGAAAGCACAGCATATCTCTTACGCCTCTTAAGTTGTCCCTCCAAATGATTGACTCTGGCAATCAAACTAATAACTGCACTACCAAGATTTTTGTTGGTGTCCCTGAGTTTTGACTCCAAAGTATCAATCTTCTGCTTGCACCTGTCAAGTAAAGACGACCTAGACGTGAGAGTATCAGAATCCTCAGCTCCACCAGTATGTTTACCCGTTGAGTGTGGAGCGTCATTGGACCTTGAAGGAGAAGCATTATAATTACCACTTGAAAATGTATCATTTTCAAAAGGCTGCCTAGTTGGACTAGGAGTTGGTTGCCTTGTAGAGGTGCCTGGGTCAGCATGCGTGCTATGACTGGGAGGAGATGGTGGATTAACACCAGTACCATCTTCTGCATTACGAATAGCAGACTCAAACAAAGAAGGTGGTATGTTACCAACAGTTGCAATTGCTGCACCAACAACAGATGCAACAGCACCATCATTATCAGGTGTGGGAGGTGGTATATTACCACCACCATCAACAGTTTCATCAAGACCATTATTGCAATGTGTGGGAAATGGTATGTTATCACTAGCAGCAACAGTTGCACCATCACCATCATTGCCACTAGGCAACATAGCTGGCAATAGGGGCTTATGGACCCCCATCAAACTTAGTCTTCATGTTGGCAAATAATTTGGAAGTAAGCCTAACCATGGCCATGGGTGTAGTATCAGAATACATAATATCATTTGGAGAAACCTAGGGTACATGAGAAATTTAGTTTTAGTATTAGCCCCTATATTCCCAACCATCTCCCTAAAAATATATCGAGAAAAGTTGTAGGTCCTCCCATCAGATAGGCAAATAATACCAGAAGCAAGAGAGCTTGAAAATTGATTCCAACCTCCTGACTTGGGACTGAGGCACTGAAGTAGGGTGTGAACAAGAAATCTCCATTGTGGAGAAAATCGGTTCTTGTAAAAGGTAAATGTGCCGTCAGTTGGATAACCAAGGGTTGCCATACCCTCAAGAATGTTTGTCTGCGTAAAATCAAACAATCCCTCCCCATCATTCAAATGAAGATGAGTCCGAATAGATGACTCAGAAATCACATATTCAATACCATCAATGGTTGCTACAATCTCTTGGGGCCTACCCTCAAGAGTTCTTGTAGAGGTTGTGGCCCAGAATTGCCTGACTAACGAGTCATAGACAATGGGAGGGCAATGTATCAAAGCATACCTGAGTGAAGAGCGGTTTAAAAAGTCATTTGATGATAATCCTCACTTCCTTTTGATTTATCCAGATAAGTCACCTTGTTATGGTCTCCCTTGAATTTTAAAGACGCCATTGATTATAATTACCAGCAGATTGATGATAGAAGAAAGAGAGGGGTATGTTAATTGAATCGTCAAATAGGGAATTGGGGGTTTTGACCAACTTAAATGATTTAATCCGAGAAATTACCCTTTTTCCCTTGTAATTTAAAAATTATTCAAAAATTACCCTTTTCCATTGATGATTAAAAATTACCCTTTTTCCCTTGATGATTAAAACTAGGGATGAGCACGGTACCGGTCACGTACCGAATTAGTGGAACCGATTTTTCCCCGAGCATAAATTAGTGGTACCGGTACCGGTATCGTACCGATACCGGTACCGGGAAATCGGGTTTTCCCGCTTTTTTTCGGGAATTTCCCGATTTGGTACCTGTCTCGTACCGAATTAGTGGTCCCGATTTTTTTTTCACCTTATTTCGTAGTCCTGGTACCGTACCGTATTTCAAGAATCGGTACCGTTTCGGTACGGTACCGGCACGGTTCCGGTTCGGTTCCGGGATTCGGTTCGAAATGCTCATCCCAAGTTCAAGGTGAAACTCATAAACATTTGGTTGTTTCTGATGATGCACTCCTGCTTTTGTGAACCAACTTGCTTAAAGCATAGTCACGTATGAAAGCAGAGTCAGATTTGAAGCGAAGAGCAGTATCATTTGAGGTGGGGGATGTAATTCTTCTTCGAATTCAGCCATTCCGTCAACGCTTCCTTTCTAGACGAAAGTTTGAGAAGCTTTCACCACTGTACTTTGGACCGGACACTGTGACTCGACGAGTAGGTCTTGTAGCCTATGAACTTGCTCTTCCTACAGACTCCAAAGTACACCCTATCTTCCATGTTTCCCTACTACGTCCGGCACACGGTCAATTGGTTTCTCAACCCCCAGCACCCTTACCCATCACTGCTGAATAGGACAGATTCTTTTTCCTGACAAGATTCTAGCACACCACTGGATATCCGGATCCAATACCTTGGAATTGTTGGTGCAATGGCAAAACCGACCTCTTGAAGAAGCCACTTGGGAAGATTATGTCTCCATGGGGAGAGTACTCATAGGAAGCTTACATATTCTACACGGAAGAAATCAAAGGGAAAGAGAGAAGAATATGGATCACATATCAACCATTGATTTGACTGAAAATCAATCCCTGATTTTCAGCATTCTATTATGAGCAAGCACATTAAGCATTCCCTGATCTCCAGAAATTTACTTACCATACTTCAGTTTTTAGTTACTTTTCTTAGCTATAAAATAAGGCAGAAGGTAGAGCATTGGTATTTCAATTTGAGTCCTCTCCATAGGGACTAGTTGATTTCATTGGAGCTCTTTGTTCTTAATAAATCAGTCCTATCCTTCTTCTTTCATATGTCATGTTAGCCTTCTTCTAACATATACTTTTTTTGCTTAATTGGATCAGTATTGGAAATGCAACTTCTTTTGACTTATATATGTTCATTGTAAACATTTACGAGTCTCCAATTCTCTCTCGAAGACGGTGGGAGCAGAGCAGCAGCTCGCAGTCTATCAATGCAAGGCAAAAATGGCAAATTGACATTTTTAATAAAGAGAATGAAAACCTGAAGCGAGAGTTGGAATTCTTCCGTACTGAATTTTCTACGCTTTTCCACAATGTACAAGGCCGTGCTTCTCTGAATTGTTGATCTATGTCCGCTGCTGAACTGTTGATGATTATTCAGAACATTTGAATTTTTTGTTTTTCTATTAAAAGAGAGATTGACCCAGGTTGATTTATGACTTTTCTAAGTAGCATCTTGATTACGCGTTGCAAACGCCAACCCTGACATGCTGAATTAAAATCAAATTCAATCGTGAGTTTACAAAATTCCTTAACTGATAATCTGTAACTTCTATATAAACATGACTTCTGTTTCATCTGTTTCATATTATTCCGTTACACTTCATCAACAATCTCACATAAAAGGTTACCTTATTTATTTTGCATTTTACCAAAATATTTGTGGGTATTAACCTAACGGAAGATGTGATTTGAAACGAAACTCAGTTTTAAATTAACAAACAATTCGCAGCGATTTCATGAAAATTTACACAAAGATTTCTACTTTTATAGACAACCCGAACCTCTTGTATGTGCTGTTGCAGTTTGTATTTACAACTATAGCAAGGAAATACATTCCCAATACAATACAAGACTTTTTCTGTACATCTCATTCAGCAGTTTTCCTGCAAACCCGACGGTTGGGATGACCATGGTCAAAGTAAGGAAAAAAAATAACTCAAAAAAGTCAACGTGATCGTGACAATAACTTCAAAAAGTCTCCATAATCGCTCATACTACCACTTGAAAATCTCATCTTTTCCCAAATCTGTAAACGTCTCCTAGGCCTCAACGGGCCTGAACTTGAGGGTATCCTATACGAATGTACATCTAGCCCAAGACCCGAAAACCCGCTCTCCACATCAAGTGGAGATTCATAGCTTGGATAGGTGGAATGCGATGGAGCTGGGTCTGGGCCAGGGCCGAGGCCTGAGTTTGTACTGGCTCGTGGATCAAAGTCCATGGGAATTAAATCCTCTTGGCTACATGTCCTTGAGCCCAAGTCTCGTGTTTCTTCGCACTCGTTGCAGACCAATTTCAAGGCCTGAACCAGTTCACCCATGAAGGGTCGGTGTGACACTTCGGGCTGCACACACATTGATGCAATTGCTGCTACTTTAGCTATACTGTCTAATGGAACTTCAGGGGATAGTGATGGATCAATAAGCAAGTTTAGACCTTCTGGTGTTGGGAGGAGGGGACGGGCCCATGCGACAAGGTTTTCTTGGCCCATGGCATTGACACTCCATAGCTATATACGTCACTCTTTACAAGAAGATGGCCTGTCATTGCATACTCGGGAGCCAGATACCTGAATTCAAATGAAAAGAAGTTTAAGATAATTTGGACGCGGCGGGTTCCCTAACGGGCCAAGACATATAATCTGACTCATTTACAGAAAAAGAAAAGTGTACCCGAAAGTGCCCATGACACGTGTCGAAATATGTTGGTTTTCTTCATCTAAAGCGGAACGAGCCAGACCAAAATCAGAAACTTTAGGAGTAAAGTCATGTTCCAGCAGAATGTTGCTGGACTTGAAGTCTCTATGTATGACTCTTGGGCTTGAATCTTCATGCAAGTAAGCTAACCCCCGAGCCGCACCCAAAGCTATCTTCAAGCGGCCCCCCCAATCCAGTGGTGCGACTTCCTTATCAATCCCTAATCAACCAAAATTTCAATCCAATTATAAACCATCTTCACTAAAAAAAATAAAAATAATAAAAAGTCAAATATTTGACTTTTGAAAGTCAAACATTTCAATCCATAACCAACCGAATTGTCACCAGTAGGCAGATGAGATCGAAGATTTTATATGATGATGAAACTAACCCTCTGTGTTTTTATATCCTATCATCCTTTAACTAACTCTGTTTTGTAAGTTTTAGTCCCTAGTTTCAATTACCCTTTTTTTTTAGCTTTACTTTTACTTTGCTCTATGGTGAAGTTACTACTATAAAAATGCTATAGGTTGTAGTTTTCTTTTTTTGGTATTACAAAATTGATTTTTTATGTTCTAAATACAACAATTTTAGACCGGAATGATAATGAAGCTGACTCGGGCCCACTTCCTATGATTTTGTGACGGATAGTAAAGTAGCAATAGAACGCAAACAGCAACAGAGACACCGAGGGGCTTGGCGTCCCTACCATTGTTTCCGTGACCTCGGCTACAACTGCTGAACCGGTCGAACCGATGACCGGTGATGTTACAGCAAGCCGGTTTTGTGGGGATTTATAACCAAGATCGAACCACTAGGTTTCAGCTGACCCGGGTTGGCCGGTTCACTGGGACCATCCAGTTCGTACTTTTTTCTTTGGTGAGAGAGCATGAGTGGCGAGGGTTATGAGTATTGGTCAAAATGAGTTTAATGCTAGTAGTAAGTTAAATATACTGTGGCTAGTTTAGATTTTAACTAAGATTATGAGTAAGTGAGCACTAACTAGTGAATGAATATATTTGTTTTCTAAGGGCGCGTTTGGGTAGTTTATGGATTTTGCATAGGTTTAGGAATTAGTTTAAAGTGAAAGAAAAGTAAGGAGACGAAATATTTGATTGATTGCAAATAAATTATTTAATAATTATGCATTATTTTTTGTTAAGTTTGAAAAAGAAGAGAGATAGACTAAAAATAAGATGGTTTCACTTTATTCTTCAAATCCCACCTATTTGTATTGGTTTTGATAAAGCAAATATTTGAGTTTGATGTCCAAATATCAAGATTCAAAATTTAACCAAGTATTTATTTTTTCACTTTCAGTCCCTAAAGCAAATCAAACACCTTCAAACAAATGCACTCTAAATTAGTCATTTAACTGAGAGAGATGGGTTTTTATTGACCTACCCAATAAGATGGAAACAAGGGTTTGGGCTCACTTGTTAAGTGGAAAAGAAACACTGCTTAGGGTTCGTTTATTTTATAGATGGGTTTGGATTAGGGTTAGGATTAGGATTAAGATTTGGTATAGATTGAAAGATAAGAGGTAAGAGAAAATATATTAGTTTAATAAATTTTTTGTTTTTTTAACTATATAAATAAAAACTGAAATTGATTTAGTAGTTTTTTAATATATTTGAGTATGAAAGATAAGAGAGAAGAGATATGTGGGACCCGTGAAAATTTCAAATCCTGTCTATGAGGTTGGCTTTTAAGAAAAGTGTTGTCAGAGGCTTTGATGCCCGAATCTTAAGCCAAAAGTAGCAAACAAACATTGTTTTTTATCTTTGGATCTTTAAAACCCAAAGTAAACCTCTCAACAAACGGCCCTTAGTTTTATCGACACCGAGAGGCTTTATGTCCATACCATTATTTTCATCACCATACGGTCCACCATTACTGTTGCGTGATGATGGCATTGGTGGCGATGGAGGAAGACCTATTAACAGCCAATGAATATAACTATATGTAAAAAAAAAAAAAAAAAAAACCTTCATTTTGATTTTCGAGGTCAAACGAACTGATCCTCCAAGTTGTTAGTGGAATTATTTTATTGGATTGTATTTTTGTTAGACTTACTACTTATATTTGCATTCGTTTAACCTCAAACTCAAGTGTAGGTTAATGATTAGTATATATATCGGGTCTCATCTAAATACTATTATCAATCAATAAATCACGTTTTATATGGCGCCCGAGATTTAGTTGAGTTCACCAACAAAGTTTGCTATCTTCCGTCATTGGCTACTCGCCGGTGATATGCTTACATGTAAATTAAACAATTTCAAGACAAATATTAAACTTATTCCCAAACAGTCCTTATATTTCATTTTATTCACACACAGCGAGTAACAAACACCATTAACAATGGCATACATCAATCTCTCATATCTCAACAGGAAACTACTACACAAAAGCTTAAATAGATCACTTCAAGTAGAGTGGTTTTCTTAAAAACTGATCTAACAACTTCTAGTTGTAAACATGATTAAAGAGATCGGTTTTTTCAAAAACAACCGATCTATTTAAAAAAAACACATTATATTTCAAATTTCTCTCATTACCTCAAAACACAATGGTGATGGAATATGCTCAAGACACGTTACATAATTATGCGACTAAATATATGTGAGCCTATGAGGTCACACACAAACATACTTATAAATATTGTATTTATATTATATTAACCCCAAAATGATATATAAGTCATGTAAAGTATGTATTTATTAATTATTATATAGTCTATTAATAAATAATATAGTTAAATATGTACTAGTTAATGATTGATATTGTATTAATAATAAACTAAAAAATAAAAATTAGGGAATCCCTAATTTGTCCTTAATGAAAACAAGTAGCAACAACAACATATAATTCCAGATTGTCGGTCGCCAAAGAGTTGTATTATGGTGTCATCGAAGAAATTTGGGTATTTGATTACAATATGTTCTTCGTGCCTCTCTTTAAGTGTAAATGGGTCGATAATCTAAGAAGTGTTAAAGTTGACAAGGATGGTATTGCAAGTGTCAATCTTTTTACAAATAGCTATTCGTCTGATCCATTTATTCTAGCCAAACAAGCTACCAAAATATTCTATGTTGAGGACTCAAACGATAGGAGATGGAACATTGTCATGCATAGCAAACTGCGTATAGTTGGTTTTGAGAGTGTTGTGGACGAGGACGAGTATAATTAGTTTGACGAGCTACCTCCATTCTCTATTGGTATTCAATCTTTAGATGAAGTTCTAAATGATACCACTTACCTAAGATCCTACCATCAGAAGGACACGAGGTTGAGGATTGACAAACTTCGCACATCCGGCAAGTAACAAAATATTATTCGTAACACCAATTTATACAATGTATAATATATTCAAAAGATTTATTTATAAACATTATTTTTATTTACTTTTGCAGGGAAAAACATGCAAACTTCAATAAAAAGCCGAAGACATATGAGACTTTATTTAGTCATTTTTTATTAGGTAGTATTTGATTTGTTCGGTTCGAAGTGTTGTAAAACTTTTGTCATACGGATAGTTATATTCATTTTGTTAATTACATGTGATTTACACATATTTGTACATTTACTTCGACCAAAACGTAGACATAATGCTTTTAGAAAGACTATTATGTACTCGTAACAACTATAATAATAATTGGCACAACCAACTGGCTTAGCTCAGTTGGCCACTTAGGCTCCTTCTGGAGTTTGGGGGAGGTTTTACCCAGGGTTTAAGTCTCGCAAGTGACAAAAAAATCTCGGTTAAGTGCGAAGCCGTGAGTTCTAGGGGTTTCCCTTCGCGGGTCTCTCTTAATGGTTCGGATCCCGAGGCCTGCTCGTTTAGATGGTTTAACTCGATGGTCGGATTTTAAGTGTGGTGCCGTTCTAAAATAATAATAAGAGTAAATTACACCGTTCGTCCTTGTGGTTTGCGTTGACCGCAGGAGTTCGTCCTTTGACCAAAAAAGTTGCACCGTCCATCTTTAAGTGGCAAACATTTATGTGCCATTAGTCCTTCCCTCTAACGGAGCCCACTAACGGTCGTTAAGTCTTGTTAACCTGAGGGTATAATCGTCATTTCAACACCATAAGGACAAACGGTGGAAGGACGAACGGTGTAGTTTACACTTTTTGTCCGATTTTTAAGTTTTCGTCCGTTTTCTTACGTTTTCGTTCGTTTTCTTACGTCTTCTTACTTTTAACTCCGTTTTTTTACGTTTTCGTCCGTTTTCTTACGTTTATTTACGTTTTCTTCTGTTTTCTTACGTTTTCGTCCATTTTTTTTTATGTTTTCATCCGTTTTTTTACGCTTTACTCCGTTTTTTACGTTTTCGTCCGTTTTCTTACGTTTTCATCCGTTTTTATATGTTTTTGTCCGTTTTAATACGTTTTCTTCCGTTTTTCTTACGTTTTACTCTGTTTTTTTACGTTTTCATCCATTTTCTTACGTTTTCGTCCATTTTCTTACGTTTTTGTCTGTTTTTCTTACGATTTACTCTGTTTATTTACGTTTTCGTCATGCTTTTTACATTTTCGTTCATTTTCTTACGTTTTCGTCTATTTTTTAACGTTTTTGTCAGTTTTCTTACGTTTTCGTCTGTTTTTTTACGTTTTCGTCCGTTTTCTTACGTTTTCGTCTGTTTTCTTACGTTTTTCTCTCTTTTTTACGTTTTCATCGGTTTTTTACATTTTCGTCCGTTTTCTTACGTTTTCGTCCGTCTTTTATGTTTTCTTCCTTTTCTCTTACGTTTTAATATGTTTTTTACGTTTTCGTCTGTTTTTTTACGATTTCGTCCGTTTTATTACGTTTTCGTCTGTTTTTTTACGTTTTCTTACGTTTTCTTACGTTTTCGTAAAAAAAACAGACATTTTAAAACGTAAAAAAAACAGACGAAAACAGGCGTTTTTTTTTTCGTTTTCGTCCTTTTTATTACGTTTTCGTCTATTTTTTTTACGTTTTAAAAAATCTGTTTTTTTACGTTTTAAAACGTAAGAAAACGGACAAAAACGTAAAAAACAGACGAAAACGTAATAAAACAGACGAAAACGTAAAAAACAGAGTAAAACGTAAGAAAAAAGGAAGAAAACATAAAAAGACTGACGAAAACGTAAGAAAACGGGCGAAAACATAAAAAAAAACCCGATGAAAACGTAAAAAACAAAGTAAAACGTAAGAAAACGGACGAAAACGTTAAAAAAACAGAAGAAAACGTGAGAAAACTGACGAAAAGGTTAAAAGATAGACGAAAACGTAAGAAAATGAACGAAAATGTAAAAAAACGGATGAAAACGTAAAAAAACAGAGTAAATCGTAAGAAAAACAAACAAAAACGTAAGAATATGGACGAAAACGTAAGAAAATGGATGAAAACGTAAAAAAAAGACGAAAACGTAAAAAAAACAGAGTAAAACGTAAAAAAAACGGAAGAAAATATATTAAAACGGACAAAAACGTATAAAAACGGACGAAAACGTAAAAAAACGGAGTAAAGCGTAAAAAAACGGATGAAAACATAAAAAAAGGACGAAAAAGGAAGAAAACAGACGAAAACTTAAATAAACGTAAGAAAACGGACGAAAACGTAAAAAAACGGAATTAAAAGTAAGAAAACGTAAGAAAACGGACGAAAACGTAAGAAAACGGACGAAAACATAAGAAAACGGACAAAAAGTGTAAACTACACCGTTCGTCCTTATGGTGTTGAAATGACGATTATACCCTCAGGTTAACAAGACTTAACGACCGTTAGTGGGCTCCGTTAGAGGGAGGGACTAATGGTGCATAACGTTTGCTACTTAAGGATGGACGGTGCAACTTTTTTGGTCAAAGGACGAACTCTTGCGGTCAACGCAAACCACAAGGACGAACGGTGTAATTTACTCTAATAATAATAATAATAATTGGCACATTTTAGAAAATTAACAAATATAAACATGAGAAACTAAATAGATCGGGTTTTAATAAATAACCGATCTATGTAACTCCAATAGTTTTAGCGGGATACCAATATTTCACTTGCCCCTTCACCAAAATTCCAACTTTTCATTTACCTCCACCAAAATTTAGACACACAAAATCCTATACCATTTCCCCAAACTCACACACAAGCGCCTCACCCCTCCCACCAAACAAATCCTAACCACCCATCACCACCACCATCGCTATCGAAGCCATAACTCTTACCTCCACTCTATGTAAGTTAAGATTTAAATTTCGTCGTGCATAGTTAATTGTAAATTTGTTGATGAATTGTTTATTAAGATTTTTTCTTGTAATAAATTTTAATTCCATACTTTCCGATGACTTGTTTGGTTAAGTTTTAAATTTGCATTGTTTGCCTAATTTTGTGAAATTGACCAAATGACATTACTTGCCCAACTTTTTGTTGTTTATGAAATTTTTTATACATATCTTCGCTGTTGAAAGTAAAATGCATATAATGGTTTTAATAGCTTATTTACCAGCTTTGTTTGTAACAATAATTGGTCTCAAGTTAGAATAAGATCTTTAGTTTATGAACTTGGGGAAGTGTAATCACTTATTTGCTCAAAGTGCATACACTAACTGATATAGAACTAATACTCATATATGAGCAATATTGTTTGTGTTAACTAGGTCCTTAACTTCATGGTACTTACATTCTCGTTAACTAAATCGTACTATTATATTTAAAAACTTATATATGATTTATGTGTTGGTATTTAATCTTGACAACTCATTATGGAAAAACCGCAAAAAAGAGAGGGATGAACAAAGTATAATATCTTCCCGTAGGTGAATCTGTAATGTTCATTAACCATGGGGCAGCTGTTGGCAAACACCGACGTACATTTGCAAAGTACTGTAAAAATGCTGTTATAGATCACAAAGAAAAAGAGCTGTTATGGTTGGATATCAAGGTATATTATCTAAGACTCTTAGCTGCATTTTCTTTTTATTAATATACATATTCACCTTTAACAAGGTTCATGTCAACTTAAATAGGAAAAAAATAAGACTTGAAAATGATAAAATTAAAAGTGTTACGCTTATGTCATGTGACCAAAAGTGGAGGGCGTTCAAGGTCTCAGTACATGCTTAATAATATTTGTCCTTGTGTGACATATACTTTCTGCGACCCTAAAATATGGCGTTGAACATTATACAAAGAGAGACTGGTTCGTTTCACTTCCTCTTGTACTTTTATAATATATTATTATCTTATATCGAAAATTTTCTAATTTGTTCTTTCATAGGATCTACATAGGCACATAACTTTGTTCTTTCAATCGTACATATGAACTTGCTTCAAGTCAGTTCAAGAGGTATATTGCTCTGTTATTGAAATATGTATTATTGAATCTATACATGGTTTATTATGTTTATGCACAAGTATATTGTCTTGGATGAGATTTACTAAACAATGTCAAACTTAATATATCTACTTATCAAATGTTCAAATGAAGTTGCCTACACTTTAATTATTATCTTAAGCTCTTTTATTTAGCAAAAAACTCAAACACTTGGTTGAGTATTGAGTAGGCGGCTATAAAAATGTGCTTTTGTATAATCACTGGCTTATAAGTTGAACGTGTGCAATCCAAGTAAGTTTAAAATGTTCCATATTGATATACAATTCTGAATTTGGTCCCCTGTTTTAATATTTGATGTAAAAGTCCTATTTAACGGATTTTAAGTAGAAATCCTGATTTTGATGTATAAAGTTTGCCTTTGGTTTCAAGGCAATGCCTTTTCATTGTATTAACTGAAAGTATTATGTTCTTCAGGGAAAACCATATGACGCTGCTCCTTCAAGTTGCGAGGTTAGATAAGTCGTTGGAAGTTGGAACAAGTTGGAACAAGTTGGAACAAATTGACATGTGAACCTAGGAAAGTCTCCTTCAAGTCACGAGGTTAGATTGCTACACATACAATCTTCTCATGTTACATGTTATTTGTAAGAAAAATTGTAAATTCTCTTGTTGGGGTTATAGACAAGGGTTAGGTAACTGTAAAAAATATGATATTGCTGGTCTGTGACATTGGTAATGAGTCAACCTCCACATGTCTCAGCGGCATACTAATCTATCTTGACCAACTTTTTTACCGGCCATGCCACAAGATTCACATTCATATTAGGATGGAATGAGTATATGTATTTCACAGTAATTTGACAATCTTGTTTTTATTTGTGAACATGGTTGCATAGGCTGACTTTGCTTCCATCACTAGAGTTAATCTTAAAGGACGTGTTAGATCACCCATATTGCCAATTTCATTTTTACAAAAAATTGATTTTACCCAATTATACTATTGTGACATATTTTAGGTGTATTGTGTTTTGACCCAGTTTATGTGATGCAATTTATATGGTTTTGAGCCGCAAACTTGAAATATAGTCTACTGCTTCATCTTGATTATTAAGGTGATTATAAGCATTATAATTGACACCTTTTACGAGACCTTTTTGACACCTACGCCACATTCATGGTCAGTGTAATTTCTAAATGATGTAAAAAGTTAGTCATTTTAAGGTAATGGACATACTGGAAAAAAGGGAAAGGTAATAGAGGATGCATGCACTACTCCGTAACAACTTACCTTAGAGTTCGCATAAAATGATCTGAGATGAGTTTGTTCAATTATCTCTCGTAACTTTGTTTACATTTGTTGCTAAATTTAGGATCAAAGTTTCTTGCTCATTCTTTTTTTGAATTGTTGAAATGAGCATCACTTTGGTGAGGCTTTCATAAATTATAGCTATAGATTGATTAAAATCGCCCTTTTGCATGTTCTATTACTTCCAATACTTTGTAGAAAATATTGCTTGGATGGAAGCTGCAAATTACAATTTTTGTAGCTGGCCGGACGTTTTGTTAGTTTCTTTTTTAGGTGTATCATGTATATGTATAAGGATTTGAGATGGGTTTGTTTATGTATATACCAAATATTGCTTAGACCTCTCCGTGCATTATTTACGTATATTATTGGTTTGTGCATTTTACCTAATCTACCCCTTATTTTTAATACCATTTACAAACTCAAGTTACATACTTTTTTTTCATTTAAATTTGTGTACCCATGTTGAACACGGGTTATAAGCTAGTTTAGATTATAATTTGCTGTTGTGTTGACAGACTAACAATGACAGCAACTACAATGACAGCCCCGTCATGAAATGGTTCTAAAGATCATCAAGCTCAACGCTTTTTCCATACCTGATTGCTTTTTTGATTTTGAGGTGGGAGTGGATCTTTACCTATATATTTGCAACGGAGCATCTTGGATTTTTGGATAGTACTATAGTAGTTGCTAGCACTTGTGAAGCCCGTATTTTGAGGGTTTTGAATTATGTTGCAATTGTCTTCTTTTTGTTGAAGTTATTTTGGTTTGCAACTTGAATGTTGAATCTTTATAGAAGTTATTTGTATTGGAATATTGTTGTGTACTAAACAAGTACCCGCGCCTAGCGGCAACGGTGTCTAGTTTTCTGCAAAATTCCGACAACTCGTAAGTTTCTCTCAACAAACTGTATTTGTAGCATGAGAGAATCATTTTCGAATAATTATAATTCTGATGCGTGGTTGCATAGCAGCAGAAATATACAGTTTTCAAGAAAATTATGTGGAGTCAATCTAAGTGTAAGAGTATATTATTTCTAATATGATTGCTTTAACTATTAAAATAGGATTGCTTTAACTTTTAAGTTATTAAGATTTTAGTAATAATAGATTCAAGCATTACAAAAAGCAAGGGGATTATGTAGTTGACAATATTATATTGTAGTTTAGAGGTATAGCCAACGTGTGTGACCGCCTTTTCTTGTTTTATCACGAATTTAAGCAGTGATAACTATTTTTTTTTACATCTGTAGCGTTTATTATTTGGTGTGTGGCTTTTAAACTTGTAACCTTACAAATTTAATATCACCATAATAAGATTATCTTTTACTATCAATTCCATAGATATTTAAGCATTGTTCAAAACTTCTTGTTTGAAGTACAAATAATTATCGCTAAAGATAACAATACTATTTAATTTTTGTAATTCTAATAAACATAGATAGCATTATTGATATACCAGGCAAATGGCTATACAATATATATTAATATTTAAAAGACGATTCATATATGCTAGTCTCTTAAGTGGTGCAAGACCAACATTTTTCAAAATAACATTATACAAATGACAACGTACATGTGTCAAAGCAATATAAACAACAAAAAACTACAATTACTTGATCTATCATTTTTCCAAATTTGTCTCGGGTTCCACAACTACTTCATCATTTCTCATATAGTTTTGTCAAATTTGAAACCTGGTTCCACCCGGGTGGTTCAACCGGTTGAACCGTTCCGGTCAAAAAAACAAGTCGATTTAAACCGAGTCAACCCGACAGGTTGGGTCGAAAATAAGTCAAATTAAATCGGGTCAACCCGTCGGGTTTGAAGCGTCCCGGGTCAACTCGGTTTTCGATGTGTATTAATAGTTTCCTTTTGAAATATATGTATTCAACATTTCCACTTTTAGTTTCAACCTTTCACTTTTTACTTTTTGGTTTTTCCTTTATATATAGTATATAGTAAGGTACTCGCGCGTTTTAGCGGCGGGTACCCTGTGACGATTAACCACAAAAATAGATCTGAATGAGATCTGATTCACCAGTTTGTATCGGTTTCAACGGGTCCTCTCTGATTCGTTTTCGGATGGCTTTAATTGGCTAGCCGAACCGGTGGTGACACCGGTTCCCGGTTGAACACATTGGTCCGGTCCGATCTGGTTTTCAAAACTATACGTAACATCAACTTGTTAGCTTGTATGAAGTTTTGTGTATTTTATTAATTTGTATAATGTGTATAATACCATGTACTTTTCATTTTAGGATGTTTTAAAAATATCATTAATTAGTGTGTTTAATTATTTTATATTTTGGATTATGTTGTAACTTTTTTAAATTGTACATTATAAAATATTATTGTACATTTTAGTAAGGGGTGTTTTAATTGTTTGTTTTTAATTTGGTAGATGTGCTTTTTATTAGGTGTACAATGTGAATAAGTTATTGTATTTTTAAGTAATTGAGTGTTTTAATAAGAGTATTATATAAACTATGTATTTCTTTCTCATTTGACCAATTTCAACAATTCAACTTTTCAACTTTGACCATTTTTCTATTATATGTAGTATAGATATAGCGACAGATCGTTTTGTGTTAAAAAAAAATTTATGGGTTCTAAACAAAAAATAATAAAAGTTTGAAGATTTGGGGAATAAACATAATGTTTTTAAACCCGATTCGACAGTCCTATGTCCATCTTCCTATTTGACGATCCATGAATTTGATAAGTCCATGCCGCATCATGTTATTTTAAAAACGTTGGCCAGGCGTTTTTAGAATAACATCATGCCACGTTTTCTTATCATCATCACTTCACGCCATCTAGCCTATATTCCATCCTCAAGTCAATTCCTCAAATCTATTAAGTTAATTAACAACTCGCACCCATATAAATTTCGCAACCCAATCAAACAAGAACAGTCTTGAAATTAAGGTGCAAGTTGTTTAAGAACTTAAGGGGTTTGAAAATAAATTGACTCAATTCAAGAGGGGTTCCTAAGGCAAATACTGGGCACTAACACAAAACCGCACATGTAGGTCCTATAATGCAAACTACATGAAGGTTCCTAGGTTATAGTCTAGGTTAAACCACCTAATTCTCTATAACCAAGGCTCTGATGCCAATCTGTCACACCCCAAAAATGGCGCAGCGGAATGACATTTACGGGGTATGACTTCATAACCAAGAACACAAGGTGTCAAAATAGAGAAATACTAAATGCATTCATCATAACACAAGTCAAAGTTACAATGATCCATAATACGGTGGATACAAGTCTTACTACATAAGTTCACAATAATTAAGTCTTAAGGGGGCATTTCCAAATGCATAACTCCTCGGGAACACAGCCCGGTAGAGTCTAGTCTTATGTCTGCTAGGCCAGGCCATTACTCAACCTCTTATGCAACTTCATTCTTAACACCTGAAAATGGATACTCGAAAACGTCAACATAAGGTTGGTGAGCTCGTAGGTTTAAGAGTTAAACCACAAAGCTGTGCTTAGTAGTGTAGGACAATAGTGAGCAAGATATGCGAATATGAAACACAGTGCTAGCGACAACTGAACCTACCAATAATGTTACACACATGTTACCAATAGTGGGGAGCTACCCCAGATAGTACTATCAACTTGTTTCGGCTCCAAACGGAGTTAAACAGTTGCGCATACATGAAACACAATTTATCATCACAAAGTAGTCACATATATCAATCAAACGCACATATTGTCCAAAAACATGTAAACAGTTTAGCACAGCATAAAAACAGTTAAAACATCATTTGAGTACCATTTTCCCCCAAGGAAAACATTATGAAAAAGGGGCTACGAGAACTCACCTCAGTAAATTAGCAGTCTAAAGCAGTAATCAAGTAGAACTTGTGGATGGCACCGACACGCGACCTAGATTAGTATGGCAAGTTTAGTATTCAAGACTTTTGTTTAAGACTCGATGTGTGAGGTTTAAATAGTTTTGAAAGTTTTTATATGTTTGTGTTATTGTTGCTTGTGTGGCAGCGTTTAAGTTTAAATACTTTTCTAAGTGTTTGTAAGTATTGGCTCTGGAAAAGTGCATAAGTATATAATAATAAAAGTATACATGACGAATAAAGCTTTGGCTCGAAAGTTATGAGTGACATGTATGAAAAATTTCTCAAAAATAAACCTTGTGAAAAGTAGATGATGTCACTTATTAAAATACACGTATTAGTTATATAAGACTTTGAAATTTGTAAAATATATATGAGTATTATTTAGTGCGATGGTTAAAGTGTATGTTTAAATATACAAATATATAAATTAGTAGAGAGTGAGTTAGTAGGTAAATTATAATATATTAATTAGCATTATAATATTTAATGTTCGTCTTTTAGTCGGTTTACATAGAAAAATATGCTAAGTATACATTTTTTTTATAAAAATTGGGCATGACCCGCTTGTATATAGTCGTTTTCCCAAACCCCAACCCGACCTAATATGCTCAATATCGTTCATTAAGTCAAAATATGACAAAAATAAACCATTCGAAAATAAGTAATTTGTTACAAAAAGAATAAGTAAACCCGAAAACCACTTGGTCTACTCGACCCAATAACAAAAACATAACCGATTCTTAGACTAAGTAGGATAACAGAACATACTGATTATTATTGGATTTTGCTAGTACTTTTTAAGTTTGTAACTTTTCAAGTGGGATATGGAATCCAAATTTTATAGTCAATATCATGTTTGAATACTTTATGTAATAAACTATGACTTTTATGTTGTGTAATAAATGAAACTTATAAGCATGTTTTCAAATAATATGATTAACCTTTGTTAATCAGTTAATGTAAGTATCAAACATTGTCTTTGTTTAGTTGAAGCTTAGCAAAGATGTTGAGAAATGAAATATTTTTTTCCTGATTGAAAAATTAGTACCACACAAGCTCAAAGTAACACAATTTCAAAATTTCTAGATACATTTATATGTTGTCGATCTATATAGTCTCAAGAAAATAATGTGTAACTTCAATCTTTTAACAAACATAACATTAACAACCTACAAACTTAGCTATATATAAAATTAAGAGACACAAGCTTAGGGATTAAAGAAACTCTTACAATGGTTATAAGTGAAATTCGATTAGGGAAGAATAAGAACAATGATTTACCCAAGATTTACTAATCTACTTCACGTAAAACCCAAAAACCAAATTTAGCTTGAACCAAATGACACCTAGTATCTTGTATTGTGAAGGTTTGAAGAAGATTTTGAGTGTGTTTGGTCCCTGTGCATCGAACAGCTAAAGAAAGAAAAAGAATGGGAAACTTTGACTTCTTTTTCCAAAATGATAAAAGTTTGTGTGACCATTTGGGGTAAGCCCCAACTTTAATGCATATGTCATTTTCTTAATACAAATATCAATGTGATCATGTGAAGGAATGTTAGAATTGGGCGGCAATAGCATGAAAAAAGAAGGATATCTTGTTCTTGCTTTTAAGATATATGATTAAAGTGTTGTTTCTAAAAGTGGAATAAAACAAAAGTCCTTATCACACAACAATTAACTATGAACTCATGTGACTTGTGGGTGTAAGATTCGGTCAAACCGAATGAAGTGAAAGGAAATTTATTTTGATTTTATTCCGGGTATTCCGTGTCCTGTTTGAGCTTAAAATGAAATCGTGGTACTTCAGTTTGATAATTGCGACAAATATATTTCTGTAAACATTTTTATAAAACTAATATAAAAGTAAAATTATAAACTCCGAAAAATAATTATTGAATTTAAGCCATCACTAATGCGGTGTCGGTACGCGTGCGAGCTCTTTCTCTTTTATTCGTGCAGTTTCATTAAAGGTTACGCATAAAAGTGAATATGTAACTTAAAAATAAATTTCTTTGAGTTTTAAGGTTGAGTAAGGACCTGTAAAATTGCGGGTTGTTATAGTCTACCCCCGTTAAGAGAATTTCTTCCACGAAATTCAGCTAGTACTACTCATGGGAGGTCTTTCTTCAAAAAGGTTTGGGTACTTAAGTCTCATCTGATCCTCTCGTTCCCAGGTAAACTCAGGTCCTCGCTTAGAATTCCATCGAACCTTGACGATAGGAATCTTTCTACGTTTCAACTTTTTGATCTCACGTTCCATGATTTCTACTGGTTCTTCTACAAAGTGCAACTTAGGATCTATCTTAATTTCTTCCAATGGTACGTGTAAGGTCTGATCAGCAAGACACTTCTTGAGATTCGACACGTGAAACGTATCATGAACGGCACTCAACTCTTGAGGTAGTCGTAGTCGGTAAGCTACCGGTCCGATTCTCTCAGTGATTTCAAAAGGTCCAACGTATCTAGGAGCTAACTTGCCCTTCTTTCCAAATCGTACAACACCTTTCCATGGTGACACCTTGAGCAACACCTGATCACCAATATTGAATTCTAGGGGTCTCCGTCTGTTGTCGGCATAGCTCTTCTGACGGTCACGTGCAACCTTGAGTCTATCCTTGATTTGGATTACCTTCTCAGTGGTTTCTAGTACTATCTCAGGTCCAATCATTTGACTTTCACCGGCTTCTGCCCATGCAATGGGTGAACGACACTTCCGTCCGTAAAGTGATTTGAAGGGTGCCATATCTATGCTAGAATGGTAACTGTTGTTATAAGAGAACTCGACCAATGGAAGATGAGTATCCCAATTTCCGCCGAAATCGATGGCACACGCCCTAAGCATGTCTTCTAAGGTTTGTATAGTACGCTCACTCTGCCCATCAGTCTGCGGATGGTAGGCTGTACTCATGTCCAATCGTGTTCCCATTGACTTTTGCAATGCTTGCCAAAAGTTTGACGTAAAACGACTATCACGATCCGATATTATCGATATCGGCACGCCATGTCTTGCCACTATTTCATTGATGTACAGTCTTGCCAATTTCTCCATCTTATAGTCCTCTCGGATGGGTAGGAAATGAGCAGACTTAGTCAATCTGTCTACAATAACCCAGATTGAATCGTGTCCACTACTAGTTCTTGGCAACTTTGTGATGAAGTCCATGGTTATCCTTTCCCACTTCCACTCGGGAATCTCCGGTTGCTGTAACATACCAGATGGTTTCTGATGTTCAGCCTTCACCTTTGAGCAAGTCAGGCATTTGCTAACGTAGACAGCTATGTCTTTCTTCATTCCAGGCCACCAATACAACTCTCTAAGGTCGTAATACATTTTATCTGCTCTTGGGTGGACGGAGTATCTCGATTTATGTGCTTCGTCCATGATTAGGATTCTTACATCACCACTTAATGGTACCCATATTCGGTCTACAAAGTATAGTCCACCGTCACCCTTTTTCTCCAATTGACTACCTAGACCTCGTAGTTTCTCTGTGGGTGCATCCATATCCTTATATGCTTCTCTTTGAGCCGCTAGTATCCTATCCTTGATACCCGACTGTATGGTTATACTCATGGCTTTTACCTTCCTCGGCTTGAGTCTTTCCTTCCTACTCAAAGCATCAACTACTACATTCGCCTTACCTGGGTGGTAGCGAATCTCACAGTCATAATCGCTGAAGAGTTCTATCCATCTCCTTTGGCGCATATTCAACTCTTTTTGATCGAAGATATGTTGGAGACTCTTGTGATCAGTATAGATAATACTTTTCATCCCATACAAGTAATGTCTCCATATCTTGAGAGCGAATACTACAGCACCTAGCTCCAGATCATGAGTGGTATAGTTTTTCTCATGAATCTTCAACTGTCGGGATGCATAGGCAATCACTTTGCCTCTTTGCATTAATACGCAACCAAGACCTTGACATGATGCGTCACAGTACACTACGAAATCTTCAGGGCCATCAGGGAGGGCCAGAATTGGAGCATTACACAGATTGTTCTTCAAGATTTGAAAGGCTTCTTCTTGTTCTTCACCCCATTCGTACTTCTTATTCTTTTGAGTCAGCAGGGTAAGAGGTTTGGCAATCTTGGAGAAATTCGCAATGAATCGTCGGTAGTAACCTGCCAGTCCTAAGAATGAGCGGACTTCGGTTGGGGACTTAGGGGCTTCCCAGTTCTTCACTGCTTCGATCTTGCTGGGATCCACATGAATACCATCTTTGTTAACCACATGTCCAAGGAATTGGACTTCTTGTAACCAGAATTCACATTTCGAGAATTTGGCATACAATTTCTCCTTCTTGAGTAGGTCTAGGATTAACTTCAGATGCATTTCATGTTCCTCTTTCGTCTTGGAATAGATCAAAATGTCATCGATGAATACGATCACAAATTTGTCCAGGTACGGCCTGCATACTCGGTTCATCAAGTCCATGAAAACCGCAGGCGCATTTGTCAATCCAAAAGGCATAACTGTAAACTCGAAATGACCATATCGAGTTCTAAACGCAGTTTTTGGGATGTCGTCTTCGTGTACTCGTAACTGATGGTAGCCGGAACGAAGATCTATCTTGGAGAAGTATCGTGAGCCTTGTAGTTGATCAAACAAGTCATCGATCCTCGGGAGAGGGTAACGATTCTTAATAGTTAGTTTGTTTAATTCCCGGTAGTCAATGCACATTCTAAACGAACCATCCTTCTTCCTGACAAACAATACTGGTGCTCCCCATGGCGAAGAACTAGGTCGAATGAAACCTTTGTCTTGGAGTTCCTTGAGTTGATTAGACAACTCCTCCATTTCAGTGGGTGCCAAGCGATAGGGAGACTTTGCAACTGGCATTGCTCTAGGAATTAGGTCTATCCGAAATTCAACTTCTCGTGAAGGGGGTAATCCGGGTAGGTCGTCGGGAAATACTTCTAGGAAATTTCGAACGACTGGGATATCTTCTAGTTTCTGCACATCTGCTTTCATGCTCGTGAGGTGTCTCACTTTTTCTTCAAGTGTCTCTCCATAGACCTTAAGAAACTCACCATTTTGTAGTGGTATTCTGACCATCTTCTCATGGCACACTATTTCAGCCTTATGCTTAGACAACCAATCCATTCCCACAATCACGTCGAAGCTTCCGTATCCGAATGGTATTAAGTCAATCCTAAAGGTACGGTCTTCTAATTCTAGTGTGCACCCGCGAACGATCTCATTTGTTTCTACCCTTTGACCACTTGCTATTTCAATTTCGTAACTAAAGTCTAGTCTATCAGGTTCCATATTTAACAAAGGCATGAATTTAGTGGAGACAAAACTATAATCGGCACCAGAATCAAATAGCACAGTAGCATAGTGGTCATTTAAAGAGAACGTACCCGTCACGATGTTCGGGTCCTGACGTCCTTCTTCAGCGTTCATCACAAATACCCGACCACGAGCTGGGTTACCATTGTTACCACGGTTTGCATTGTTTCCACCAATTGCTAAAGCCTGATTCTGGTTGTTCTGAACTTGTCCTCGTGTCCCAATCAACCTAGGACACGCGTTCCGAAGATGATTTGGGTTTCCACACTCATAACATGCCCTTGGGTTAACGCTATTTATTGGTGCCACCAGTTTAGCGACTGTCCGGCAATCTTTTGCCATGTGACCACCCTTTTTGCAACTGAAACACACTTGACATGGCGTAGTCTCCAGGTGATGGTAGTTACATTTGGCACATTTGGGGTGAGAGCCCACATAACCTTTCTTGTCTGTGGTTGTTGCCACAAATCCTTTTCCCCATTTCGCTTTCTTATTGTCACCCTTTGCACCTTCTTGTTTACTTGGCTCGCTCACAGCCTTCCTCTTATCACCACTCTTGGACAACTTCCCATTCCTGACCATTTCATCTGTTAAGGTTGCAGATTTCAGTATCGCACTCTGAATAGTAGCAGGTTCAGTCGCTTTCACCATCCCGCGAATCTCAGGAACCAACCCATAGATGTACCTCTCAATTCTCTTTGACTCAGGAGTGACTAGATGAGGAACCAGTTTGGCTAGTTCATGGAACCGATCCGTGTAAACGGCATGACCAGCTCCCACCATAGCGTGGTTCCAGAACTCATTCTCTAACTTTTGCATTTCATTGCTTGGGCAGTACTCCTCCTTCAACAATGCCTTAAAGTCATCCCAAGTCATGCCTATGGCAGCTTCCCTGCCTCTGGCTTGAATTTGCGTGTTCCACCAAGTCAATGCCTTCCCAACCAATGAACATGTGGCATACTTCACCTTTTGGTGGGTCGCACAGTCACTTATGTCAATCACCGACTCCATCTTTTCAACCCATCGAGTATAAGCTAACGCACCTCCATTGCCATCAAAGTCTACCAGTTTGCATGCTGAAAATTCCTTATACGAGCATCCTTTGCCACCATTGTTGTTGTTGCCATCATTGTTGTTGTTGCCGTTATTGTTTTGGTCACTTCCAGCGCCGTTGTCTGCATGGTCATTCCCGCTTCCGTTGTTCCCTAGGTTACTGATGTGATCGCCAACTTGGGTGACGATAGTGGGTAGCAAACCCTGTAGTTGCTCGGCGATCATGGCGGACAGGTCATGATTTTCATTGTTGTTACCGTCATTCCCAGTGTCGCGACCACCTCCTCGTCCACCAGTCCTTCCACCCCTCTGGGCTGCACCACCTCGGTTAACTCGAGTCGATCTTCTTGGAGGCATGATTTCTATTGGGAGGGACATTGATAAATGTTAGTTAGGAGGGAGGTATGGTAGGTAGGCATACGTGTTACAGTCCTATGTCCATCTTCCTATTTGACGATCCATGAATTTGATAAGTCCATGCCGCATCATGTTATTTTAAAAACGTTGGCCAGGCGTTTTTAGAATAACATCATGCCACATTTTCTTATCATCATCACTTCACGCCATCTAGCCTATATTCCATCCTCAAGTCAATTCCTCAAATCTATTAAGTTAATTAACAACTCGCACCCATATAAATTTCGCAACCCAATCAAACAAGAACAGTCTTGAAATTAAGGTGCAAGTTGTTTAAGAACTTAAGGGGTTTGAAAATAAATTGACTCAATTCAAGAGGGGTTCCTAAGGCAAATACTGGGCACTAACACATAACCGCACATGTAGGTCCTATAATGCAAACTACATGAAGGTTCCTAGGTAATAGTCTAGGTTAAACCACCTAATTCTCTATAACCAAGGCTCTGATGCCAATCTGTCACACCCCAAAAATGGCGCAGCGGAATGACATTTACGGGGTATGACTTCATAACCAAGAACACAAGGTGTCAAAATAGAGAAATACTAAATGCATTCATCATAACACAAGTCAAAGTTACAATGATCCATAATACGGTGGATACAAGTCTTACTACATAAGTTCACAATAATTAAGTCTTAAGGGGGCATTTCCAAATGCATAACTCCTCGGGAACACAGCCCGGTAGAGTCTAGTCTTATGTCTGCTAGGCCAGGCCATTACTCAACCTCTTATGCAACTTCATTCTTAACACCTGAAAATGGATACTCGAAAACGTCAACATAAGGTTGGTGAGCTCGTAGGTTTAAGAGTTAAACCACAAAGCTGTGCTTAGTAGTGTAGGACAATAGTGAGCAAGATATGCGAATATGAAACACAATGCTAGCGACAACTGAACCTACCAATAATGTTACACACATGTTACCAATAGTGGGGAGCTACCCCAGATACTACTATCAACTTGTTTCGGCTCCAAACGGAGTTAAACAGTTGCGCATACATGAAACACAATTTATCATCACAAAGTAGTCACATATATCAATCAAACGCACATATTGTCCAGAAACATGTAAACAGTTTAGCACAACATAAAAACAGTTAAAACATCATTTGAGTACCATTTTCCCCCAAGGAAAACATTATGAAAAAGGGGCTACGAGAACTCACCTCAGTAAATTAGCAGTCTAAAGCAGTAATCAAGTAGAACTTGTGGATGGCACCGACACGCGACCTAGATTAGTATGGCAAGTTTAGTATTCAAGACTTTTGTTTAAGACTCGATGTGTGAGGTTTAAATAGTTTTGAAAGTTTTTATATGTTTGTGTTATTGTTGCTTGTGTGGCAGCATTTAAATTTAAATACTTTTCTAAGTGTTTGTAAGTATTGGCTCTGGAAAAGTGCATAAGTATATAATAATAAAAGTATACATGACGAATAAAGCTTTGGCTCGAAAGTTATGAGTGACATGTATGAAAAATATCTCAAAAATAAACCTTGTGAAAAGTAGATGATGTCACTTATTAAAATACACGTATTAGTTATATAAGACTTTGAAATTTGTAAAATATATATGAGTATTATTTAGTGCGATGGTTAAAGTGTATATTTAAATATATAAATATATAAATTAGTAGAGAGTGAGTTAGTAGGTAAATTATAATATATTAATTAGCATTATAATATTTAATGTTCGTCTTTTAGTCGGTTTACATAGAAAAATATGCTAAGTATACATTTTTTTTATAAAAATTGGGCATGACCCGCTTGTATATAGTCGTTTTCCCAAACCCCAACCCGACCTAATATGCTCAATATCGTTCATTAAGTCAAAATATGACAAAAATAAACCATTCGAAAATAAGTAATTTGTTACAAAAAGAATAAGTAAACCCGAAAACCACTTGGTCTACTCGACCCAATAACAAAAACATAACCGATTCTTAGACTAAGTAGGATAACAGAACATACTGATTATTATTGGATTTTGCTAGTACTTTTTAAGTTTGTAACTTTTCAAGTGGGATATGGAATCCAAATTTTATAGTCAATATCATGTTTGAATACTTTATGTAATAAACTATGACTTTTATGCTGTGTAATAAATGAAACTTATAAGCATGTTTTCAAATAATATGATTAACCTTTGTTAATCAGTTAATGTAAGTATCAAACATTGTCTTTGTTTAGTTGAAGCTTAGCAAAGATGTTGAGAAATGAAATATTTTTTTCCTGATTGAAAAATTAGTACCACACAAGCTCAAAGTAACACAATTTCAAAATTTCTAGATACATTTATATGTTGTCGATCTATATAGTCTCAAGAAAATAATGTGTAACTTCAATCTTTTAACAAACATAACATTAACAACCTACAAACTTAGCTATATATAAAATTAAGAGACACAAGCTTAGGGATTAAAGAAACTCTTACAATGGTTATAAGTGAAATTCGATTAGGGAAGAATAAGAACAATGATTTACCCAAGATTTACTAATCTACTTCACGTAAAACCCAAAAACCAAATTTAGCTTGAACCAAATGACACCTAGTATCTTGTATTGTGAAGGTTTGAAGAAGATTTTGAGTGTGTTTGGTCCCTGTGCATCGAACAGCTAAAGAAAGAAAAAGAATGGGAAACTTTTACTTCTTTTTCCAAAATGATAAAAGTTTGTGTGACCATTTGGGGTAAGCCCCAACTTTAATGCATATGTCATTTTCTTAATACAAATATCAATGTGATCATGTGAAGGAATGTTAGAATTGGGCGGCAATAGCATGAAAAAAGAAGGATAGCTTGTTCTTGCTTTTAAGATATATGATTAAAGTGTTGTTTCTAAAAGTGGAATAAAACAAAAGTCCTTATCACACAACAATTAACTATGAACTCATGTGACTTGTGGGTGTAAGATTCGGTCAAACCGAATGAAGTGAAAGGAAATTTATTTTGATTTTATTCCGGGTATTCCGTGTCCTGTTTGAGCTTAAAATGAAATCGTGGTACTTCAGTTTGATAATTGCGACAAATATATTTCTGTAAACATTTTTATAAAACTAATATAAAAGTAAAATTATAAACTCCGAAAAATAATTATTGAATTTAAGCCATCACTAATGCGGTGCCGGTACGCGTGCGAGCTCTTTCTCTTTTATTCGTGCAGTTTCATTAAAGGTTACGCATAAAAGTGAATATGTAACTTAAAAATAAATTTCTTTGAGTTTTAAGGTTGAGTAAGGACCTGTAAAATTGCGGGTTGTTATAGGGTGTTTTAAAAACAACATTAATTAGTGTGTTTAATTATTTTATATTTAGGTTTATGTTGTAGCTTGTTTAAATTGTACATTGTGAAAATTTTATTGTACTTTTTAGTAAGGGGTGTTTTAATTGATTGTTTTTAATTTGGTAGATATGCTTTTAATTGGTTGTACAATATGAATAAATTATTGTACTTTTAAGTAATGGGGTGTTTTAATTGGAGTATTAATTACACAATATATTTCCCTCACCTTTGACTTTCAACTTTTCACTTTTCAAGGTTTGACCGTTTTTCTATTATATGTAGTATAGATGGTAATGCCTGCAGTTCTGAAAAACCTGCATTTTGTATAATTAAATTTTGGAACATTCAAATTTTAGTACCAATTTTTAATAGATCATGGTTATTAACTAGATCGGTTGAAGAACTGATCTAACGATTCCTAAGATGACCACCAACAAACAATGTTAGATCGCTTCTTTGTTATTGCCTGATCTAAGTATAGCATTAAAAAGATCGGTCCTGGACTGATCTATATGTATATCCCCTCAAATAGATCACTCTTAGTTAGAGTGGTTAGGCACCGATCTTTATGAGGCTTTCTAACCGATCTTATTAGTATTTTTTGTATACAATCAATGCTGACATCAATGATTATGATAGTGTGAAGGAGGCTGTTGAAAGTTTGGGCCCCATAACTGTGCTGATTTGTAATCAAGGTGTGTTTGTTGCTCGTGATATTGAGAAGCAGTAGATTAAGGAGGTGAAAGAAATGATTGATTGTGACGTTCAACCAGGGGTGTTTGGTTAAGCTTATTCTTGGCTCAAGAAACTAAAAACTGACATCTTATTTTAAGATTTCTTCTCATTTGATCCTAATACTAATAAACTTATACAAGCTCGTAAGCTGATAAACCGAATAGTAAGGGGTGTTTGGTTAAGCTATTTCTTGGCTCAAGCTGATGCTATTGAACTTTATTGTAAATAAAAATTCAACGCAAGTTAACATTTATCTTTTATGCACACATTTTGGGTTTCTTTTTAGGCAAATGTCACATTTTTGGTATAATCTGTGTTGATTAGGGGGTATTTGTTTAAGCTTATTTTAGGCTTATGAGCCCATTTTATTGGTTTATTTGGAAGTTTATGGGCTTATTTAAGCTTGTTATGATATAGGATTAATAAACCTATACAAACTCATAAGCTAATAAACCCAAAAGTAAGCTTAAGGGTGTTTGGTTACGCTTATTTGTGAGTTTATGAGCTTATATTTCATATGCCCGAATTTTCTGACTTATTTTGAGACTTAGTGGTCTTATATAAGTTTAATATATCATGATAATTAAGCTTATATTACCCCATAGTCTCAAAATAAACAAAAAAATTAGGCCTATGAGATATAAGCCGAAATAAAATAAGCTAATTAGCCCACAAATAAGCTTAAACAAACAACCCAAAGTCGTTGAATTCGTTTTGTGTTTGTACTCTCAAACGTGTTGCATGTGCCTAACATCACCAAGAATCTCATTTCTGGCCCTATTCTTAGTAATAAAGGATTTAAACTTGTATTTGAATCAGATAAATTTGTAATCACTAAGGGTGGTGTGTATGTTGGAAAGAGTTACTTTGATCAGGGACTCTTTAAACTAAGTGCTGTAACTGATGCCAATGTTATTAATAATAATAACTCGGGCACTAGCACCGCATCTGTGTACATGATTGACCCTTCTTTCTTATGGCGTTATAGATTAGGCCACATTAATTTCGTTCCTTGCAAAGAATGATAAACTTAGGCATGTTGCCTAAATGCACAATGGATAAAATATCCAAATGTGAAATATGTGTTGAATCTAAATACACAAGTTATTTACAAATATCCGTAGAAAAATCAAATGAAATACTTGGTTTAACCCATACAGATTTATGTGATTTCAAAGCAACACCATCAAGAGAAGGAAAGAATTATTATATTACTTTCATTGATGATTGCAGAGAATTTTGTTATGCGTACTCAAGGTTGTAAAAATCGCTAGACGCTAGTGAGACGGTCGGGTAGGGCCTAGTGATTAATCGGTTAGGTGGGGATTAGTCGCGGATTAATCGGATTGGAATTTTTATACACAAAATTGTAATATTAGATATTATATTATATTATATGTATGAGATAAGCATATGGCATCAAAGTTTAAATATTTCAAGTGTTCAAATATAAACATAATACATAATTCTTCAAAGTTTAAAGTCAAACATAGATATATTCGGTTTGTTGACCATTTTTATGCGATCTTTGACCGATTAGTTTGTTGACCAATTTTTAAGCGATTTTGTGTATTTTTAAGCAATTTTGTTGAACGATTTTTAAGTTACTTTGTACGATTAATCCGATTAGACCAATTTTGTCCGGTTAATCTGTTTGTTGACCCATTTCTAAGCGATCTTTGACAAAACCGATTAAATAGGCCGATTATGATAAATCAAGGCGCTTAGTGAGCGATCAGCGATTTTGCGGGGATTAATCGGCCGCCTGGACCGATTTTTACAACAGAGTGCGTACTTAATAAATACCAAAGATGAAGCCTTGAATATGTTTAAGACATATAAGGCAGAAGTTGAAAATCAATTACAAAAAAGGATCAAAAATTTTAAGGTCTGATAGAGGACGAGAATATGAATCCAATGACTTTGCTGAATTTTGTTCTACTTATGGTATTGTACACCAAACAACAACCCATACACCCACAACAAAATGGCGTGGCTCAACGTAAGAATAGAACATTAAAGAACATGATTAATTCAATATTAATTACTTCAGGGGCTCCTCATAGTCTATGGGGAGAAACATGTCATGCTGCAAATACAATGTTAAATAAAATTCCTCATAAGAAGAGTGACAAATCTCCATATCAATTAGGGAAAGGAAAATAGCCTTCTTATAAAAGGATGAAAGTGTGGGGTTGTTTGGCAAAGGTTCAAATACCTTTACCAAAGAAAACCAAACTTAGACCAAAAACAGTTGTTCTGGCAAAGAATAGTGCTTCTTATAGGTTTCTGGTTTACAAATCCAATGTAGAGGACATAAGCAACAACACAATTAGAGAATATGCTGAAGCAAAATTCTTTGAGAATCAGCTGCTTATAGGTTCCTAGTTTACAAATCCAAAGTAGCTGGTGGGGTGCGTCCAGATTGGGCCCCTTCCCTACGTTTAACCAATAGAACCCAAGCAGCAACGGAGACTAGAACCATGGCTACCCCTGCTGATAAAACTATTATGGAATTTATGCCACCACTTAGCCTATTGCTAGACCTTTGCTTACTAATATGACACCGAGGGGCTTTATGTCCCTACCGTTGTTTCTGTGACCATACGGTCCACCATTACCGTTGCGTGATGATGGCATAGGTGGCGATGTAGGAAGACCTATTTAACAACAAAATCATTATGATTATAAGAAAGAAAAAAATCATTTTGACTTTCAAGTTCAAACAAATTGATCCTTGAAGTATGGTAGATGTGACAGTTTCGACCCATTTACTTATTTGTGGGTCGAGTTGGTAGACCCATTTACCTATTTGTGGGTCGAGTTGGTAGATGAGACTTAAAAAGCCCGTTTCAACTACACCCACCCGTGAATAATTGTTGAAAAGGCCGGTTTCAACCCGAACGTGTTACCATGTTAGTTTCGACCCATTTACATATTAATGAGTTTGGGTTGTTTTTTATACATTCTGGTAAACGGATGAAACAAAAAAATAGCTAATAACAGAAGCGGGTTAAATGGATAATGAAGTGTATTAGAGTCAACCCGGCCGTTTCTACCACTGAAAAAGGCTTGTTTTAAACTGTTGCCGAAACCCACCCAACCCGGCCATATCTCGATCTCTTAGTATAAAGTTACCTGGATACTTCACGAACAAAACTTCATAATCGCCGAAAAGAGAGTACTTAATAGGCACTTGTTTCAGCCATAATCTTTGAGCAGTTACTTAAGCGGTGAAGTTTTCAATTTTTTCACCAAGTGGTACCAACTACCAAGTTGATCATGACAACCATCTTTTCTGAATCTTCGTTGTCTTCATTTGCTCCCATGATTCGAACTTGACTTGATTTCATGAAGAGTCCGGCAGCCATTTTAAAGGCCAGCTCAAATACTAGGTGGGGTGTTCGTTAACGGCTCCACACGCATTATTGTACAATCTGCAAATTACGTACAATTCAAATTGTATGGATTACCAAAAGTTAACCATCACTTAAACAAAGGGCTACTAATGGAAAATCCACTTAACGTTCACCATTTTTTGTGATTTATTCCTTTAACTTTTTACAATTGATTAAGTTCCTTAACTCTTTTTTTTCTTGTAGTGTAAAGTTGCGGAAAATTGAACCCAAAAGTCATGTCATCCACTAAATCATGCAAATTTAAAGGTTAACCTCCATGGCTCCATATCGTTGAAAGTTTAGTGGTTTTACCATTACTAAGCCATAAGCAGAATAGTGTCTGGATATGGTTACGTTGTTTGATGAGTTTATATACCTTCATTGGGAGGTGGGAGGTGGTAATGCTCTGGGAACTTTGGTAAAGATCGAGAAGGAGAAACTTTAGGTGGTAAAACCGGCACTTGAAAACATAATGATGGTTAAGCTTTAAGAAGGAAGTAACAATGAAAATTTACTAGTACTTTCTTCAGTTTCTTGTAGTTTCTATGGATGGGGACGCTGTAGGCGGACAAATTGTAGGTGAAAGAGAATTTTCAAATGGAAGCATTTTTCAAACCTGTCAATCACTAGATATGCATAAGAGATTAGTGTTGAGAAATTAAAGAAAAAATAAACAAATGCATTCCTTTAAAAGAAGTTTGTAGTCTTTCGTATGGAAAATTGGAAGAAAAGAAAAATTATATCATTCTTTCACTTCATTTCTAGTTTGGTCAATAGAATTTTAAGATAAAAACCGTTACTAGAAGCATTGTAACTTTTAAAAGAGATTATTATGGGTGTCATAACGTTTTTGAAGTTGATGTTTTTATAATGTGAAAAATCAAAACAAACAAAGATTATAAACTTTGGAAGTGGTGGTTTCTTCGAATGTTGCGAATTTGTGTGTGGCCGAGTCTGCTCTCTTTTTTCCTTTCCCTTTTCATACACACGTAAATTTAAACCAAGTCTAAAACTTAAGGGGAAAAAACAGGGTGGTTCGGGTAAAGTGTCAAAACAAAACAAAAAAAATTGGGCCAGAAAACTAGTTGAGTGAGGATGACCAGACACACTTTTTGTCTATAAATAATCAGTGTATCAAATAGATTACAAAAGATTACATAATCCGAATAATAAGGTTCTAATTACTTAACAATTTGATTTAGGATATTTTTCCTTAATATACACACATTTGGTGACTTTGAACCTTTTCGATCCATTTGACCCGTTTTCTAAAACTTTTTACCCGTTTGACCTGTTACAAACAAATTAACCTAGTTCGCCCCATTCTTAGGTAAATGGGTTGAAAATGACACCTGCAACGAAATCAATTTCTAGCATTCGTGCAAGCTCTAACTTTCCATACTTGGTGTAACCTGGTATTTTGCGCTCTTCCGCAATATCCCTTACCTCAGCGTGAAATAGTTATATAGCAAACACAATAAGTCATCAATGGATTCACACTCTACTACTTCCAAAAATCACTTTAGCAAGTATATATTCGATAACCACTTGAAAATTTTACTGTGAAACTAACAGATTAGCTATAGTGAGTGTGTAACTATCTCGCACAAATTTAACCTAAAAAATTCACTTAGTTTTTCAATAGATTCAGTATGAGCTATGCTCCTACTTAATTAACATGCCCCCATGGTTTGCTTTACAAAGTGATACCATTTACCGAGTCTAGAGAAACTTCATAGACTTGCAAAATGTTGGCGCTATACAATGTTCATTTTATGCCCATCACACTTACAAAATTAACAGACATTAGCTCCTTCTTAAGCCATACCAACAGTTTCATACTTTCATCATATTCACAAACACAAAAATAAATCGACATTAGACAAACACACAAAATAACAAAACGAAGTTGTAAAACTTATTATCTAATCAAGCATATAGAACAACACGAACCGGTTAATCCACTAATTCGAAGTCCTAAAACTGCTTCAACACATGTCACAAATTTTTAAAAATATTGTCATTGTCTGAGTCTCACAGACAGTGAAAGTAACATATTATTGTGAATTGACCGAATGATTTGTTTTTATGATCGGATTTGGCAGGAAGGTAAAATGAAAACTACACAGGTTGTGAAAATTGGAGGTGTCACTAAATTTTCAAAAAAATGCGCCTAAGATATTGCACTTTCATTTTTTTCACTTGGATTACCGAACTTATATCAATAAAATTGTTCTATAATTTATCAGAGTGACTTGAACGCATATTTTTTTGATAAGTTATGTAACATAAATGTCGCGTTTTTCAAGTTCGATAATGTGTATGCATATTTTTGTAAGTTTAGTGGCTCAAATGTCATGTTTTATAACTTTAGTAATCCAAGTGAACAAAATGAAATTTCATTACCTTAAGTATTTTTTTTAAAAGTTTAGTGACATCATTATCAATTAAGCCTTATTGTATCAGTTTAGCTTGTATAATATACAACCAAAATTATCTAAAAATCCAATAAACCAATCCTAGCCATTTATTTTTTCATCAAAATAAAAAACTCACTTTCCACCTCTTTTTAAAAAATAAAATATCTTGCAAACGGTAAATCACATCGCGACGAGTACTTTTTATCTTTAAGTAGACGGGCACTTTGATATACTTTTGATGAACAATTACGTCTGAAAAAATCACATACGATTTGTATCACAAATCACATGTGATTTTTCTAGACGTAACTGAAAAAAAAATTGAAAAAAGGTTCGTCGAAAGTATATACAAGTGTCACTCTATAGAAAGATGATTTAATTCTCGTCACGATGGTTTGATTCGTTTTGCGTAATAATTAACGGTTTGCGGGATATTAATTTTTTTTTAAAGGTGATTTTCTTTTTCTTTTTCTTGATGAAAAACTTGATGACCATGATTAATTCAATTTAGAGGTGGCAAAATGTGCCCAAATACAAAAAAATTAGTTAAATGGACAAACTTTTTAAAAATTTGAGCACATTTAGCCCCCTCATTGTTTTGAAATGCGCACATATAGCCCATTGAAAACTTAAATGGACACTAACGGCACATTTTTTTCTCAACTGTATAACATTATGATCGTTTTAAAGAATTTTTTTTAAATAATACATTTAAGTTTTTTAATATAAATAAGATATTACGTTTAAAGAATTTATTTCGTCATTTTAGATCTTTTATTAAGCGATTTGTATAACATGTACCCATTTGGCCCGTGCCCGTTTAGCCCATGCCCGTTTAAGCCCGTGCCTATTCTAGGTCGTGCTCGTTTTAGCCCGTGCCCGTACCCGCCCGGCCCCTCCATTTTGCCACCTCTAATTCAATGGATCTTTAAAGAATGTTGGATCTGCAATAAACTTTTCTCCTATCCTGAAAGCATTTTGTGTTTCTTTCCTTTCCCCTTATAGTTGGGGTGTGTTTAATATAGCATTTTCATGTTAAAAAAAAAAGTATAAATTTGTTTTTCACGACTTTTGCTATTTTCCCCGTTGTCTCATTCACATTCAAGTAGTGGCTATTGGGACATAGGACCCTACACATCATTAATTAAAAGGACAATATATGCATATTGGATCCACATATCGTTTGCTAAAGATATTGACTCCTTAAGTAAAATACACTTGATGTTAGTCTATCACTTACCCTACACATCATTAATTAAAAGGACCATATATGCATATTACATCCACATATCGTTTGCTAAAGATATTGACTCCTTAAGTAAAATGCACTTAATGTTAGTCTATCACTTACCCTACACATCATTAACTAAAAAGACCATATATGCATATTACATCCACATAACGTTTGCTAAAGATATTGACTCCTTAAGTAAAGTACACTTAATGTTAGTCTATCACTTAATATTAGTCTTTGCATAACTACATACACTTAATGTTAGTCTATCATTTAATATTAGTCTATGCATAACAACGACGGACGTTCGCTACTGTTGACCAGGACTTTTCATAATAATAAATAAATTAGAGGCTATTTTTCCTATAGATAATTAACCGGTTATATACCCGTACACACACGATGCTTTGACATAAATATTACATCATGTGGTTTAACGTATGTCATAATATATCTAAATTTCAATTGTTTGTGCATAAAAGATGTATATTATCTTATTATAATAATACAATTCGTTAAGAATGTAAATTTATTTAATGATAAGGTTCATCTTGCTAATTATCTAAAAAATGGTAAGACCTTACTAATTTATTTTAAAAAGTCATAAGGTTGACCTTGCTAGTTTTCAACCTTACGATCTTTTTAATGAACTAGCAAGATCTTGCTAGTTTCATGGGTAGTTTTGCTTGTTTTTCATTTTCCCATTGAAAATTTGTTTTTTCTGACATCCATATTTAAATTTGAAAGATGAATTACATGCGTCATTGCTTATCAATAATCCCGTGTATTTATTTTCAACTCATAGTAAACCACTAGGCCGTGCCTTCATTTTGATATTTATAACCGTATTTAATTTTTAAACCCATGTACCCGGGGGTTAAACTTATATAGAAGATTTATATGAGTCTTTATTGAACGTGAAAGGAATATATATATATATATATATATATATATATATATATATATATATATATATATATATATATATATATATATATATATATATATATAGGAGAGTTATTTTACATACCAAACTTTTCTCACATACTAAGGAACTCATCTCCACCATCCATCTAAAAAAAATCAATGTCTGAGATTAAAAATATTTTATTATTTCACAAATTTTTTATAATTTAAATATCTCTTAAACCTTTAATCGTTAAGCGAAAATATTTACACCGTCATGACGAGCATTTAATTATCATTCTATAGACTGGCACTTTGATATACTTTTGAAAAAAGAAAAAAAAAATCATTTTTTCACGTTTTTCGTCTTTTTTTCTTTTATTTACCTTACTGAAATTTGGATTAAAAAAATCATATATGATTAGACACTAATTTGAATATCATAGGTGATATCAGTGTTAAACCATATATGATATGTAATATCACATGTGATATTAGTGCAAAATCACATATGATATACATATCATATCACATGTGATATTACATATTATATCACATGTGATATTACATATCATATATGATTTAACACTAATATCACATGTGATATTCAAATTATTGTTTAATCATATATGATTTTTTAATGCAAATTTCAGTAACGTAAAAAAAGAAGATTAAGAAGAATTTTTTGTCGAAAGTATATCGAAAGTATATCAAAGTGCCTATCTGTAGAAAGATAATTAAATGCTCGTCGTAGTGATATATATTTTTTTTAAAAACCTGATACACATACAAAAACCTGATACACATTAAACTTCTAATCAAAGTGTATCACCTAGGTATCGTAAATTTTAAAAAGAAATATATATAAAATTTAACAATTTTAGTTGTAGTAAATAAAAAAATTATTTTTATTGTAAGGAGAGTATCTCTTGTCAAATTTTAGTTCGATCTCATTTTAACAACTTTAAGTTTGATCTTATTTGATCTAGATTCTATATATATATATATATATATATATATATATATATATATATATATATATAGAGTGAGGATCACGTGCGGATATTTTTTTTAGTGCGGATGTGCGGATGTACCTCATCCGTTGATTTTTTGACCAAATTCATCCCTTTTTTCTTTCCGTATATTTTTATTTTTATTAGAATATTCTATTTCCTTATTTTTCTCATCTTTTTTTTATTTAAATTTTTTATACAATGGAATTACCTGATCAGTATTCTCGTATCGGTCCTGATCTATCGGTACATTTTTCATTAAAAAACGCTGTTGAAGGTATTTTTATGATAGTTATTCTGATATTAAGGTTTTTATAATGAATTTGAGGATAGTTATTATGATATTGCTATTGTTATTCTGAGTATTAGTACATTTACACTTTGATGTTTCTATCGTTAGTATTATTGTTATTCTGATATTAAGTTTGTTATTCTGATATTAGGATAGGTATTCTGATATTAAGTTTGTTATGCTGATATGAGGATAGTTATTCTGATATTGCTATTGTTATTATGAGTATTAGTACATTTGCACTTTGAGGTTTCTATCGTTAGTATTATAGTTATTCTGATATTAGGATAGGTATTCTGATATTAAGTTTGTTATGCTGATATGAGGATAGTTATTCTGATATTAATTTCTTTATTTCTAATATGTGTATAGTTATTCTGATATTAATAATATTAATATGATAGTTATTCTGATATCAATAACCTTTATATGATACTTATTCTGATATTAAATCTGGTAATATCATATAATGATAGTTATTGTGATATTAAATCTGGTAATATCATATAATGATAATTATTCTGATATCAACATATTAATAACGTTAATATGTTGATATTTATTCTGATATTAAGCTTTTTTTTCTTTTCTTATTATGCGTTTTAAAACCGTTTTATATATGGATAGTTATTCTGATATCAATAACCTTTATATGATACTTATTCTGATATTAAATCTGGTAATATCTTATATATAGTTATTGTGATATTAAACCTGGTAATATCATATAAAGTGTTCTTATTGTGATATTAATCTTTTTTGTTATTTTCATATACTTCTAAACATACAATTTCAAGCACAAAATTATTATGGCTCCCATTCCCTTGAAGATATGCAAATGTACGTTAAAAAACAATGTGAAGAAGATGATGTGGCTCGAAAAAATGCTATTATAGACGTTATCAATTTGTTTGAGCATGCAAGGGTAGAGAAGCAACGTATGAGGGAAGACTACACGATTTGCAATGATATTACGCTTGAACGAAAATCCGTTATTTAAAAGTTTTTGATGGATGAATGGGAACGTACGAGTTTGTTTAACTATTGCAGATATTATCGTAAAAAAGCTCGGTGTAGTAGAAGAAGTGTAACAAAAAATTGCATGTAAACGTATAGAAGTTCCCTTACCCTCGGTATTATTAAAACACGAACTTTAACATACAAATCTTCATATACTTTTATTGTTTTTTCTAATTATAGTGTTATTCTTGTGAAATATACTATAATGGTCCAAATTATAGTGTTATTGA
>BPTQ01000005.1:351033211-351054335 GCA_019973895.1 Chrysanthemum seticuspe | reverse complement strand
ACATATTATATCACATGTGTTATTACATATCATATATGATTTAACATTAATATCACATGTGATATTCAAATTATTGTTTAATCATATATGATTTTTTAATGCAAATTTCAGTAACGTAAAAAAAGATGATTAAGAAGAATTTTTTGTCGAAAGTATATCGAAAGTATATCCAAGTGCCTATCTATAGAAAGATAATTAAATGCTCGTCGTAGTGATATATATATTTTTTAAAAACCTGATACACATACAAAAACCTGATACACATTAAACTTCTAATCAAAGTGTACCACCTAGGTATCGTAAATTTTAAAAAGAAATATATATAAAATTTAACAATTTTAGTTATAGTAAATAAAAAAATTATTTTTATTGTAAGGAGAGTATCTCTTGTCAAATTTTAGTTCGATCTCATTTTAACAACTTTAAGTTTGATCTTATTTGATCTAGATTCTAAATATATATATATATATATATATATATATATATATATATATATATATATATATATATATATATATATATATATATATATATATATATATATATATATATATATATACATATATATAAAATCTAGATCAAATAAGATCAAACTTAAAGTTGTTAAAATGAGATCCAACTGAATTTGACAAGCGACACTCTCCTTACAACAAAAAGTAATTTTTTATTAACTACACCTAAAATTGTTAAAGTTTCGATAGATTTCTTTTTAAAATTTACGAAACCTAGGTGATACACTTTGATTAGAAGTGTAATGTGTATCAGGTTTTTGTATGTGTATCAGATTTGGAATATTTATTAGTGTAATGTGTATCAGGTGTATCACTAATCCGAACTCATGTATCATTAGGTTATTAGTTGCAAAAATATTAATTTGTATGAAAATATTATTTTTATGTGTATTATTGTTAAAATTGTTATTTATAAATGTTTTAGTGGTTTTTTAGACTTGATCTTATTTTTACAACTTTAAGTTTGATCTTACGTTAACTCTCCCATATATATATATATAGAGTGAGGATCACGTGCGGATATGTTTTTTAGTGATATTACATATTATATCACATGTGATATTACATATCATATATGATTTAACACTAATATCACATGTGATATTCAAATTATTGTTTAATCATATATGATTTTTTAATGCAAATTTCAATAACGTAAAAAGAAGATTAAGAAGAATTTTTTGTCGAAAGTATATCGAAAGTATATCAAAGTGCCTATCTATAGAAAGATAATTAAATGCTCGTCGTAGTGATATATTTTTTTTTAAAAACCTGATACACATACAAAAACCGGATACACATTAAACTTCTAATCAAAGTGTATCACCTAGGTATCGTAAATTTTAAAAAGAAATATATATAAAATTTAACAATTTTAGTTGTAGTAAATAAAAAAATTATTTTTATTGTAAGGAGAGTATCTCTTGTCAGATTTTAGTTCGATCTCATTTTAACAACTTTAAGTTTGATCTTATTTGATCTAGATTCTATATATATATATATATATATATATATATATATATATATATATATATATATATATATATATATATATATATATATATATATATATATATATATATATATATATATATATATATATATATATATATATATATATATATATATATATATATATATATATATATAAAATCTAGATCAAATAAGATCAAACTTAAAGTTGTTAAAATGAGATCCAACTAAATTTGACAAGCGACACTCTCCTTACAACAAAAAGTAATTTTTTTATTAACTACAACTAAAATTGTTAAAGTTTCGATAGATTTTTTTTTAAAATTTACGAAACCTAGGTGATACACTTTGATTAGAAGTGTAATGTGTATCAGGTTTTTGTATGTGTATCAGATTTGGAATATTTATTAGTGTAATGTGTATCACTAATCCGAACTCATGTATCATTAGGTTATTAGTTGCTAAAATGTTAATTTGTATGAAAATATTATTTTTATGTGTATTATTGTTAAAATTGTTATTTATAAATGTTTTAGTGGTTTTTTAGACTTGATCTTATTTTTACAACTTTAAGTTTGATCTTACGTTAACTCTCCCATATATATATATATATATATATATATATATATATATATATATATATATATATATATATATATATATATATATATATATATATATAGAGTGAGGATCACGTGCGGATATTTTTTTTAGTGATATTACATATTATATCACATGTGTTATTACATATCATATATGATTTAACATTAATATCACATGTGATATTCAAATTATTGTTTAATCATATATGATTTTTTAATGCAAATTTCAGTAACGTAAAAAAAGAAGATTAAGAAGAATTTTTTGTCGAAAGTATATCGAAAGTATATCCAAGTGCCTATCTATAGAAAGATAATTAAATGCTCGTCGTAGTGATATATATTTTTTTTAAAAACCTGATACACATACAAAAACCTGATACACATTAAACTTCTAATCAAAGTGTACCACCTAGGTATCGTAAATTTTAAAAAGAAATATATATAAAATTTAACAATTTTAGTTATAGTAAATAAAAAAATTATTTTTATTGTAAGGAGAGTATCTCTTGTCAAATTTTAGTTCGATCTCATTTTAACAACTTTAAGTTTGATCTTATTTGATCTAGATTCTATATATATATATATATATATATATATATATATATATATATACATATATATAAAATCTAGATCAAATAAGATCAAACTTAAAGTTGTTAAAATGAGATCCAACTAAATTTGACAAGCGACACTCTCCTTACAACAAAAAGTAATTTTTTTTTAACTACACCTAAAATTGTTAAAGTTTCGATAGATTTCTTTTTAAAATTTACGAAACCTAGGTGATACACTTTGATTAGAAGTGTAATGTGTATCAGGTTTTTGTATGTGTATCAGATTTGGAATATTTATTAGTGTAATGTGTATCAGGTGTATCACTAATCCGAACTCATGTATCATTAGGTTATTAGTTGCTAAAATGTTAATTTGTATGAAAATATTATTTTTATGTGTATTATTGTTAAAATTGTTATTTATAAATGTTTTAGTGGTTTTTTAGACTTGATCTTATTTTTACAACTTTAAGTTTGATCTTACGTTAATTCTCCCATATATATATATATATATATAGAGTGAGGATCACTTGCGGATATTTTTTTTAGTGATATTACATATTATATCACATGTGATATTACATATCATATATGATTTAACACTAATATCACATGTGATATTCAAATTATTGTTTAATCATATATGATTTTTAATGCAAATTTCAGTAACGTAAAAAAAGAAGATTAAGAAGAATTTTTTGTCGAAAGTATATCGAAAGTATATCAAAGTGCCTATCTATAGAAAGATAATTAAATGCTCGTCGTAGTGATATATATTTTTTTTAAAAACCTGATACACATACAAAAACCTGATACACATTAAACTTCTAATCAAAGTGTATCACCTAGGTATCGTAAATTTTAAAAAGAAATATATATAAAATTTAACAATTTTAGTTGTAGTAAATAAAAATATTATTTTTATTGTAAGGAGAGTATCTCTTGTCAAATTTTAGTTCGATCTCATTTTAACAACTTTAAGTTTGATCTTATTTGATCTAGATTCTATATATATATATATATATATATATATATATATATATATCAAATAAGATCAAACTTAAAGTTGTTAAAATGAGATCCATCTAAATTTGACAAGCGACACTCTCCTTACAACAAAAAGTAATTTTTTTATTAACTACAACTAAAATTGTTAAAGTTTCGATAGATTTCTTTTTAAAATTTACGAAACCTTGGTGATACACTTTGATTAGAAGTGTAATGTGTATCAGGTTTTTGTATGTGTATCAGATTTGGAATATTTATTAGTGTAATGTGTATCACTAATCCGAACTCATGTATCATTAGGTTATTAGTTGCTAAAATGTTAATTTGTATGAAAATATTATTTTTATGTGTATTATTGTTAAAATTGTTATTTATAAATGTTTTAGTGGTTTTTTAGACTTGATCTTTTTTTTACAACTTTAAGTTTGATCTTACGTTAACTCTCCCATATATATATATATATATAGAGTGAGGATCACTTGCGGATATTTTTTTTAGTGATATTACATATTATATCACATGTGATATTACATATCATATATGATTTAACACTAATATCACATGTGATATTCAAATTATTGTTTAATCATATATGATTTTTTAATGCAAATTTCAGTAACGTAAAAAAAAAGATTAAGAAGAATTTTTTGTCGAAAGTATATCGAAAGTATATCAAAGTGCCTATCTATAGAAAGATAATTAAATGCTCGTCGTAGTGATATATATATTTTTTTAAAACCTGATACACATACAAAAACCTGATACACATTAAACTTCTAATCAAAGTGTATCACCTAGGTATCGTAAATTTTAAAAAGAAATATATATAAAATTTAACAATTTTAGTTGTAGTAAATAAAAATATTATTTTTATTGTAAGGAGAGTATCTCTTGTCAAATTTTAGTTCGATCTCATTTTAACAACTTTAAGTTTGATCTTATTTGATCTAGATTCTATATATATATATATATATATATATATATATATATATATATATATATATATATATATATATATATATATATATATATATATATATATATATATATATATATATATATATATATATATATATATATATATATATATATATATATATATATAATCTAGATCAAATAAGATCAAACTTAAAGTTGTTAAAATGAGATCCAACTGAATTTGACAAGCGACACTCTCCTTACAACAAAAAGTAATTTTTTTATTAACTACAACTAAAATTGTTAAAGTTTCGATAGATTTCTTTTTAAAATTTACGAAACCTAGGTGATACACTTTGATTAGAAGTGTAATATGTATCAGGTTTTTGTATGTGTATCAGATTTGGAATATTTATTAGTGTAATGTGTATCACTAATCCGAACTCATGTATCATTAGGTTATTAGTTGCTAAAATGTTAATTTGTATGAAAATATTATTTTTATGTGTATTATTGTTAAAATTGTTATTTATAAATGTTTTAGTGGTTTTTTAGACTTGATCTTATTTTTACAACTTTAAGTTTGATCTTACGTTAACTCTCCCATATATATATATATATATATATATATATATATATATATATATATATATATATATATATATATATATATATATATATATATATATATATATATATATATATATATATATATATATATATATATATATATATATCGAGTGAGGATCACGTGCGGATATTTTTTTTAGTGATATTACATATTATATCACATGTGATATTACATATCATATATGATTTAACACTAATATCACATGTGATATTCAAATTATTGTTTAATCATATATGATTTTTTAATGCAAATTTCAGTAACGTAAAAAAAGAAGATTAAGAAGAATTTTTTGTCGAAAGTATATCGAAAGTATATCAAAGTGCCTATCTATAGAAAGATAATTAAATACTCGTCGTAGTGATATATATTTTTTTTTAAAAACCTGATACACATACAAAAACCTGATACACATTAAACTTCTAATCAAAGTGTATCACCTAGGTATCGTAAATTTTAAAAAGAAATATATATAAAATTTAACAATTTTAGTTGTAGTAAATGAAAATATTATTTTTATTGTAAGGAGAGTATCTCTTGTCAAATTTTAGTTCGATCTCATTTTAACAACTTTAAGTTTGATCTTATTTGATCTAGATTCTATATATATATATATATATATATATATATATATATATCAAATAAGATCAAACTTAAAGTTGTTAAAATGAGATCCAACTAAATTTGACAAGCGACACTCTCCTTACAACAAAAAGTAATTTTTTTATTAACTACAACTAAAATTGTTAAAGTTTCGATAGATTTCTTTTTAAAATTTACGAAACCTAGGTGATACACTTTGATTAGAAGTGTAATGTGTATCAGGTTTTTGTATGTGTATCAGATTTGGAATATTTATTAGTGTAATGTGTATCACTAATCCGAACTCATGTATCATTAGGTTATTAGTTGCTAAAATGTTAATTTGTATGAAAATATTATTTTTATGTGTATTATTGTTAAAATTGTTATTTACAAATGTTTTAGTGGTTTTTTAGACTTGATCTTATTTTTACAACTTTAAGTTTGATCTTACGTTAACTCTCCCATATATATATATATATATATATATATATATATATATATATATATATATATATAGAGTGAGGATCACGTGCGGATATTTTTTTTAGTGATATTACATATTATATCACATGTGATATTACATATCATATATGATTTAACACTAATATCACATGTGATATTCAAATTATTGTTTAATCATATATGATTTTTTAATGCAAATTTCAGTAACGTAAAAAAAGAAGATTAAGAAGAATTTTTTGTCGAAAGTATATCGAAAGTATATCAAAGTGCCTATCTATAGAAAGATAATTAAATGCTCGTCGTAGTGATATATATTTTTTTTAAAAACCTGATACACATACAAAAACCTGATACACATTAAACTTCTAATCAAAGTGTATCACATAGGTATCGTAAATTTTAAAAAGAAATATATATAAAATTTAACAATTTTAGTTGTAGTAAATAAAAAAATTATTTTTATTGTAAGGAGAGTATCTCTTGTCAAATTTTAGTTCGATCTCATTTTAACAACTTTAAGTTTGATCTTATTTGATCTAGATTCTATATATATATATATATATATATATATATATATATATATATATATATAAAATCTAGATCAAATAAGATCAAACTTAAAGTTGTTAAAATGAGATCCAACTAAATTTGACAAGCGACACTCTCCTTACAACAAAAAGTAATTTTTTTATTAACTACAACTAAAATTGTTAAAGTTTCGATAGATTTCTTTTTAAAATTTACGAAACCTAGGTGATACACTTTGATTAGAAGTGTAATGTGTATCAGGTTTTTGTATGTGTATCAGATTTGGAATATTTATTAGTGTAATGTGTATCAGGTGTATCAATAATCCGAACTCATGTATCATTAGGTTATTAGTTGCTAAAATGTTAATTTGTATGAAAATATTATTTTTATGTGTATTATTGTTAAAATTGTTATTTATAAATGTTTTAGTGGTTTTTTAGACTTGATCTTATTTTTACAACTTTAAGTTTGATCTTACGTTAACTCTCCCATATATATATATATATATATATATATATATATATAGAGTGAGGATCACTTGCGGATATTTTTTTTAGTGATATTACATATTATATCACATGTGATATTACATATCATATATGATTTAACACTAATATCACATGTGATATTCAAATTATTGTTTAATCATATATGATTTTTTAATGCAAATTTCAGTAACGTAAAAAAAGAAGATTAAGAAGAATTTTTTGTCGAAAGTATATTGAAAGTATATCAAAGTGCCTATCTATAGAAAGATAATTAAATGCTCGTCGTAGTGATATATATTTTTTTTTAAAACCTGATACACATACAAAAACCTGATACACATTAAACTTCTAATCAAAGTGTATCACCTAGGTATCGTAAATTTTAAAAAGAAATATATATAAAATTTAACAATTTTAGTTGTAGTAAATAAAAATATTATTTTTATTGTAAGGAGAGTATCTCTTGTCAAATTTTAGTTCGATCTCATTTTAACAACTTTAAGTTTGATCTTATTTGATCTAGATTCTATATATATATATGGGAATATATTAGCTACAATTAATTGTAGCTAATTGGCTACAATTTTGCACTAAAAATGTGGGTCCCTGATTATTTTTGTGGGTCCTGATTCTTTTCTGTGGGTCCCAGAATCATTGCTAGTGTATTTTTAATGAAGGATTGTAGCCAATTGGCTACAAAAATTGTAGCCAAGCTATCCCCTATATATATATATATATATATATATATATATATATATATATATATATATATATATATATATATATAAAATCTAGATCAAATAAGATCAAACTTAAAGTTGTTAAAATGAGATCCAACTAAATTTGACAAGCGACACTCTCCTTACAACAAAAAGTAATTTTTTTATTAACTACAACTAAAATTGTTAAAGTTTCGATAGATTTCTTTTTAAAATTTACGAAACCTAGGTGATACACTTTGATTAGAAGTGTAATGTGTATCAGGTTTTTGTATGTGTATCAGATTTGGAATATTTATTAGTGTAATGTGTATCACTAATCCGAACTCATGTATCATTAGGTTATTAGTTGCTAAAATGTTAATTTGTATGAAAATATTATTTTTATGTGTATTATTGTTAAAATTGTTATTTATAAATGTTTTAGTGGTTTTTTAGACTTGATCTTATTTTTACAACTTTAAGTTTGATCTTACGTTAACTCTCCCATATATATATATATATATATATATATATATATATATATATATATATATATATATATATATATATATATATATATATATATATATATATATATATATATATATATATATATATATATATATATATATACTAGTGTCAAAACCCGTCCGATGGACGGGTATGACTTGTGGTTTTTATTTTTATTATTTAGTGGATCAAATATATACTAAAAAGTAATTAAAAGTTAAATGAAAGGGTTAAGATATATAGTTGATGTTACCATAATTATTAAACGACTAAAAGCGTGTTAGTTCTTTGATTTGTGGTTTTTATTTTTAGGATTTAGTAGAACAAATATATAGTTAAAAGTTATTAAAAGTTAAATTAAACGGTTAAGAAGTATAATTGATGTTACCATAATCCATAAAACGGCTAAAAGTAGGTAACTACTTTCTATCATTTTGTTCTAAACAATATTAATCATGAACATCTTTTACATTTGATAATATTATTAACATTTATTATTATTATTTTGTTTTTATTAATTATGTTTATTTAGTTATTGTATATAGGTGTTTCCAGCTGTTATTTTACCAAATTTAAATGATGTTGACGAATTTGAATTATCTTTGAATGGATTTATGGTTTTGTTTGATGTTTGCTGTGATGAGAATATGTATGTATTGTCGGGTTACAAGTGGAGTTTTTTTGTTGATACCATTTCATTGTTAAGTGGTGATGTTTATTTGTTTACCAGGAATAGGGGAAAAAGGTTTTGGTTATATGCTTTTGATAACGATGATATAATCCTTACAAAGGTGGTATTCAAAACGGTGGCTTTTTTAAGGATGCTCCAACTACCATTTACTTAGTTAGAGCAGTATTACTGTTTTTGTTCAGAGTTATTAAATTTTATTGTTTAAATTTGATATCATTTATTTTTTAGTTTACATTATAATTATATTCTGGTGTGTTACGTGTTTTAATTATTTTTTTTATTTTTGTTTCTGAAGGAGTACTTACTACTTTTTGCATGGACAATTGTTTGTCGTTGTTTAACACAAACATAACTTAAATGTTGATGTTTACATTATTTTATATAAACTTCATTTTTGTGAATTATATTATAACTGATTTTCTATAGTTTATATCCATTATCTAAATATAAGTTACGAATATATAATGTTGATGTGGAAATTCATTAAATTGTTTAAAGTTCGATGCATTGTAAGTGTTTTGTATAAAAGTGAAAGTTGATGATGTGTCACTGATGTGGCGGTGCATTGAGCCCAAATTGATTCAATGCAGCCCTAATTGAGAGAAAGAAGTGCTTCATGTCACGTTCAGCAATATAAGAAGGATATTTATGAGGTAGAAATAGTTATTCCATTGGTAAAATGTGAAAAAGCAAATAAAAGAATTATAACAAATAATAGTAGGTTTGAATGAACAACTTCAAGTGGTTAATGTAAAGATCACCATTGTTAGAATCATTCTACTAATTTGGCATTACTTGTACAATTTTATCAGATACACTTGTTGTAGGCCTGATTTTTGTTCCAATTTACTGTGCATTGTTCGGTTATGTGAGAAGCTTTGCTCAATTGCAAGAATGAAATACGTCTTATATATATATGCTTTGTGACACAGTAGATGAAGATGAAACTTAAGACATAGTCTTTGTAGATGGAAGTTGAAACTCACAACATGGTCTTAGTAGATATTATTAATATAGATACATTAGCTGACATATTGTTTTGGTTAGAGAGTATGGATCTAGTGAGAAAAATTATTTAAGTGAGAAGAGTAAGAAAGAATTGTAACTACATATTTCAAATAAGAAAAAAATAATAATAAGGAGATGCATCTATTTTTATGGATGCATCTAATATTTGTGGTTGTGGTTTGTTCTTATTCTTCTCATCTTAAAAACAAACTTACCTTTCATCTTTAGCATCCTCTCATGAAGTTCAAAAGCTTAAACTAAACCAAATACTGTTTTTTATAACGTGATAACCCAATAAACGAAGTTAAATTTTCCATAATCCTACATGGATTTGTCACACTTTTAACACATTCAGCTATAAGTTCTTCTTTTTCCTATTCTTGAGTGAAGAATGGCAATGTAATGGGATTACACGTAAATAGGTTAAGATAACCACTATTTCACCATGCTATTCATTTGGTACAAACTACCAGTAACACAACAACCACAATGTGATGTAAACTCAAATTATCATTGCCCAAGTGTTGCCTCTAAATTTTACAATTATACATTACAAAGATATTAAAGATGAGTGATACTTTTCTAAACATAATTGATTAGTATTAGTTAAACAAATAGTGTCTAAAATCATATGTTTGTGCAAAATGAATCCACCATTAGCTTGTGTAACCAAAACCAACCATTATCCAATAGCTAAGTAGCAAAAACTATGGTGCCTTGAAATACAACATTGAGTTTCTAGTTGTTTTAAACTGTCATCTCAGTTGTTGACGATGAGCTGCTATGAACAACGACCGGATTGAAATAGGGTAAGATTTTCTCATCTACGTAACATCAATTGTCTAAGCTAGTTTTAAAAAGATTAAGAAAAAGGAAAAAAATTTGGCATGATTAGTAATGTACTAAAGTTAGCAATGAGATACCGTGTTGCATAGAAGGTGGTCACGTACCCAACATACTTGGAACCTGCACCAAAAAAACAAAAAAAAAATGGTAATTGAGAAAAAAAATTAGATATACTCGTGTTATAACTCCATTCTACCACCCAAGTTGTGTCGGCTACTCATGCTATTAGCCTGCATAAGATGACTAATAAGATTGTAAGTACATTAATATTGAATAGCATACGTAACATTCGCAATCTGTTTCCAAGTTTATCAGTGGCATCTTATGAGAAAGCTAGTATGAGGGTTGTTAGGTTTTTCTTTCTGAACTACTTAAATTGTTACTAAGCTGCAATAATTGGTTTTAATGTTTAGGTAAATTATTACTTATCAAATTAGTATGCCTCACGATACTCTAACTTTGACGTTATGATCAAAGAAAACCATTGGTCTGAGTGGTTGTTTGTGTCAGCTCCATTGGTTGCCTTTGTTACATATCTAGTCACCATAATAAGCCTAACGATACTCGACCTTTCCCTGACCAAGACCAGAACCTCTTATTCCTATACTTTGCTCATAAGATTATTATATTATCTTAACTCGTAACTCTTAATCTCTACACCAACCAAAAAAAAGTTCCGCCATCTTTTTCACAATGAAACATCCTTTAGTGTTATGTATATTTAGACCAGCACCCCATCCTTAAAAAAAGGATCCCTAAGTCATTAGGAACCACTTTCTTCTTTAAAATCAGAAACTCGACCATTCAACAGTCTACACTTCTAACAACAAATGATTATCACTAAGTCATTACGAAACACTTACCTTAATCAAAGATCAACAAACTATTTCACCTTATGCTAAGTTGCTGCTATCCTATACTTATCTCAAACCTTTCTCTGGGTTCGAAAAACATCAAGTAAATTTGTTAATGGCTTGACGTTTCGCTCGGTACTACTTAAACTAACACCTTTTACTTGTTAGAGAGTGCATCAACCAAAAAGGAGAGATAAGACTAATGTTTGGTATAATAGCGTTTAAATCATAGATACAAAAAAAAAAAAAAAAAAAAAAAAAAAAAAAAAAAAAAAAAAACATTATTACCTCCTTTGACACTTTTGAAATTTGTGTTTTTTCCAAGCCAAACCATATTCGATATGTATCTATGTTTCACGACCGGAAAAAAAGAAGGTTTTTGTGAAGATGAAGTAACACATACATAGAGTCTTGTTGCGTTATTCAGCGAGACGACGAACGAATTAAGGGATCTCAAGTAAGAATTCACTCATGAAGAAAACACATTTAAATCCCTTTTTTTCAAGTCTAGCAGTCTTCTCAACTAATGTCTAAATGAATTTCCTCTAAATAGCAGTCCGATACAACAACCTATTTCCTTAAAATATCTATACTTGTTTAAGTGAATTCAAACACCCCTATGACTGACCCATTTTTAAAAATTGAATTCAAACTTTCATCATGTAGTCACATAATCAAAAAATTAAAACCGACTCCAAAGACCCATATCAGTTTCTACTTCCTATTTCAAAGGAAAATGAAATATGTAGTATTTTAAGTGAATCAAAACACCCCCATGACAGACCCATTTTTAAAAATTGAATCCAGACTCCCCTTTTCATCATATAGATACATAATCAAAAAACTAAAACTGACTCCAAATACCCCTACGACACAACATTAAAATGTCTAATGTTACTGTCGTATGCGACTAAACAGATAATAAAACAATATTATTTTCTCTGGTTTGTTGCAACTGATCTCTGAACAGCGGAAACACCATCCACAAATTTTGTCCGGAAAAGGACATTGGCATTGTTGAACAATCCTTCTTTCAGTGAGACAACAATAAACTGTGAATAAAAAAAAGTTGATCATTTTGGTTACTACAGAGCAACAATAAATGAACTTACCTAAGCTAATGCATACCTGTGAATGCGGAAAATGAGATTTGATCATCCTCCAATGTTTTGTGTGTGACTTAAATCAAGAGCTGCATCAACCTGCTCAAGAAAAAACATAACGCAATGTTTTCGAGACTTTCTATAAAAATTTATTTATGAAAAACAAATTCGCCGAATACCTCGTCCAGTATATAAATTGGAGTTGGTTTAAAGAGAAGCAATGCCAGGATTATGAAAGAGCAAGTAGAGATCTTTGTCCTCCAGTAAGTTCTGATAATGACTGTTTCCAAACGCCCCCTAATGCCACACGGACCTCTAAACCATAGAAACAAGTACCTAGGGGTGAGCAAAACAAACCGAAAAAACCGAAACCGAACCGAAAACCGAAAAAACCGAACCGAAAAAACCGACCGAAACTAAAAACCGATGGTTCGGTTTTTATTTTTTCAGAAACCGAAAAATGTGGTTCGGTTTCGGTTTTCGTACAAAAACCAAACCGCAAAAACCGAACCGAACCGAACCGGTTTTGTTATATAATAATATCTAATTAACATAATATGATTAAATAACTAAATAAAACAAATTTATAAATTCATATTCATTTTGTGAGTGGATTGATAATATATTTATTTTAACGTTTATATTTATGTGTGTGTTTGTCGTGTCGCGTGTTTTATATGAATATATCAATAAGTATTTGATAATGATTATACTACGTGTATGTTCACTTGTATGTGTATGTCTCACTTATATGCTTGTAATTGTAGAATTATGCAATAAACATTATTATGCTTATACTGAAAAAAAGTAAAGAAGAATAATTAATTTTGTACGTAAAACAAGTTTGTTGGTATAATTTGGCCATACCGAAATATTAATGGTTAGAAACCGAAAAAACCGAAAAACCGAACCGAAACCGATAACAAACCGAAAAAACCGAACCGTCAAAAACCGAACTGTTTCGGTTCTGGGTTCTACAAAAACCGAACATTGTGGTTCGGTTTCAGTTTTAGCCAAAAACCGACCCAAACCGAACCATGCACACCCCTACAAGTACCTCCCTCTACCTATTACAAAAAGACATAAAGTTGAGGGTATACATCAAAGTAGCCAATTATTGCAAAAAATATGAAATGTAGACGCAAGTAAAATAACACATTCCTCAATATATGATTTCAAGAATTTCATTAAAAAAAAATCATGAAGTCTAGTCATGATACTTACGAAAAGAGACCGTCCAAAAAGTTTTCGAGACGAGCTGTTTTATTTTCTTGCTATTGTTTGGCAATTGAAATTGCATTCGCTTTCGTGTTTTTATTCCTCCATCAATCAATAAAACATGATTAATAAAGAAGGCCTTGGACTTTGTCAAACTCTTAAATCGAGCTCAAACTTCCCCGAAGCGAGCTTGAGCATTATTAAACCTAAGGTTTTCGGAATGACCCCAAGCTAGTGCAACAAGACAATAGTAAATCCATCACCAATTTCCAACTATTAATGAATTGAGCTATATGCTACTAAGTCACTACTCCACCAAATTCTATCATTCCAGCAACAGAAAATACAGTCACCCACAAAATAATTCTTTGTAGTTACTATATATATTGGAATATCGGATCAGTGAGTTCCAGGTGAAGCTGTTAGGGATCTTGGAGTTGCATACGCAGGCTACATACATACACATAAAAAAATATGGACTGAAGCAGGATGATCAGATAAATCATATATTCAATCCTTAAGCCCAGTTTTTTTACGATTAAGTGTAGGTGTTTATTCTATTGTATCATTCATTCATTTGTCACTCTTACAATCACTTGTTGTGATGAAGGTGTTGTACACTACATATACTGCTGTTCTAGTTCTGGTCGCTAATAATTTGATCAGTGTGGGGATGCAAGGTGCGTGTAGATTCTAAGTTCGAGACAAATTGTGTTCTAGTAAATGCTAAAAGTACATTTCATGAATTTTGTGCTTCACATTGAGAAGAAAGTTTTGAACAAAAAACTATTCTATATTTTCTTTCGGGTTACCTTTCGTTTTAGGCTATAGTTTCCGGGTCTTCATCTATGTATGCCAGCTTTGACATTGTTCAAGTTTCGATGTGATTTTTTTTGCTCGCGGTTCTAGCTTTGCCATTGTGCCTGGTAATAAAGTAGAAAATATAGATCCAAAATTACAGAAAATAGTTGTGCCAATATTTAGCTAGAAAATGTACTCCTTATATTTCTAAATCGTAAAATTTGAGTTATTAAAATTTAGCTGAGTTCTTGAAGTGACTCACCTATTCACCTCAACCCATGTGGCTTCAAGTATCTTTTTTCTTCGCATCAACTTCTTCAATCACAAGCTTAATCTTGGACTTGTCAGTCTAGAAGAACAATAAATTGCTCATAATTCAGAATGAGTGAAAAAAGGACTTTGGGGGGGCTATCATGAATTGAGAATGTATTTTCACTAACCTCGATGATGTTCTTTTTGGATATCAAGTCATTGTACTCGTCTTCTGTTCTTTCAAACATGGACATAACTTTCTTGTTCACCCTCTTCTCATGGCTATAAGAAAAAGAATAAAGAAAGTCGATATGGTTAAATTACTAAATTTTAATTTTTGAAATTTTAGCCTCTTTTCAAGATTGTGAAAGTTTGATCCTTTTTGTGAGTGCAAACAAATTGTAAAGATATGGCGAAAAGTTGCAACAAGATTCACCACTTACTCTGCTTGTTCAGCCTCAAGCTTTTCAAGTTGGTCCCTTGCTCTATATGGATCACGGGATGTAAAATCATAGTCACTTCCACTTCTTCCAAATAACTGTTTTTCAGAAGTTATCCAAGCATGCTTATTAATCAGTTTATCCAAGGATGAAATTGACAGAAAAAGTAGAGATGGTAGTCAGTTTGATAGAAAGGCTATACCTCATTGAGGAAGGCAACAACATAACTATAAATAAAGTCGTGAGCACTTCCGTCTTTTGAACCAGCAAATCTTAACCCTACCAACAGTAATGTTGATACAGTCAGTTCATGATTCCATGTACATAATAAATAATTAAAATTTAAGAAATATTATTCAGCATCAGTTTTTCTGTATAATACTCATCTTTGCTTTCAGAGATGCATCTAGACCTCTGAATATTTGATTATGGAGAATCATTATCGGGTAATATATTTTTAAACCACTTAGCTCAGGACATGGGAATTTTTTTTTTTTTTTTTTTTTTTTTTTTTTTTTTTTTTTTTTTTTTTAAAGAAATTCTATTATTACTTCTAAAAACGGATTACAATAAGAAATTCTATTATTACTTTTAAATTATGGGAATTTAAAATCAATCTTTAATGGTTCTTTATTACCCTCAACTTGATCTGATGTAAATCAGCCTAGTTCATCATCATTGTTAGTGACACCTAGTCCAAATGATGAATCACAACTTCTGCATATAAATGATAAAGCATATGTAAGGTATTGTGTAGTTCACAATAATGGGACAAAAGGGATAACATGTTACTTTTACTTTTCAAACTCAAATCTACATTAAAATCTTGCCCACTTTCTCGAAGTTCCCAATATCAGGCCAACTAAAATATATAAGATCACCTGATGCCTTACCCTGGCAATTATTGTAAACAAAAGACATATCTCCTGCTTCGGGAATGTGTGTCACACCTGCAGCTAATGTGCCACTGAGAACTTGGTCATCCACACTGAATTTAGCGTCAATTTCCATTACATTTAATTTCCCTAGTGAGGTGATCACACAACTCTTTCAGTTGCTCTCCATTGAAATGTTGCAAGGGTTCAGGAGTTTTTTAACATTATAAGAGAAATTGGTAGATGATAAGTTTAAGTGAATGCAAGTTTAATGACATGTACCTTTGTTAGGCAATCATTCTTTTGCCACTGCCAATAACATAAGACAAACGCAGATGTAAGTATCAGTCTTATATACAAAAGTGAGTTGTAATCATATATCAATAGGAACGTCAATTCTTATACCATATCCGTAGAATCAATAAAATGAAATGGCACTTCGTAAATCATAAATGACTGAACGTAATCGAGTTCTATACTACCTCTGCTGAAATGAAAAGAGGGTTTATGAAAGTTAAGCATGATGTAAAAAAACGTGTTTTAACAGAGGGTTCATACACAACTACTCTAAAGAACAACGTGGTGAACAAAGATCTGAGCGAGACGGCTGAAAAACTTACATCTGAGAATGCATTGTGTTCAAGTTTTCATTATTATCAAAAAAATTATTTGTAAAAATGTTACCTCGGATTTAGTCTGTGTCATCTGTCATGACATGCCTCTTTCTGTGAACATAGAACCCTCTATTGACTATTACTGAACTTAGGGGTGTCTCAGTAAATGAAAATTTCTTTTAGTGTTTATAATCTGCTTGAGATATTAAAAGAGATATAATTTCATTAATCACCTTCTGAAGTATCACTACGTCATGGTGGTTCCCTATGGAAGGCATGCCACTGGATTTTCCCATTGCCTACATCAAAAGCAACAAAATACTGGTTGACTCCTAAAAACACCTGATACGAGAAAAGAAAACATGATAGAGGTAAGTTTGCTCGAAACTACTCTAAATTTATCCACCACAAGCATATAAATGTACCCAATAGAGTTTATGTATGATGGAGTAACTTGCTTCTTGTGCTTCGAATAATTTTTTACGCACCTATGAAATAAGCTAACAAACATAAATGGGAGTTTGGTTCTAATCATGCAATATGATCTTATAACAAAAATTCTGTAAATTCAATATGATCTTATAAACAGGTGTCTTGGTTGTCTTGTCATCAAGCAACGACGTTTGGATTGGACCATTGACCTATGGGCTTTGCAATATGATTAGAATAATTCTTTGTTCCTCTTGCTGATAGATACAATGAAGATAGCGAGCATCCGGATACAACTGTTGAACGCTCTAATACAAAACCGTTGCTTGATGACACGACAGCCAAGACACCTGTTGCGTCTACATCAGCTAAATTGTGAACTTGGCAGGATTTGTTTAACACATGTTCAGTGTACAACTTAAGTAGCTATTTTTTTCCTTTATTTTTTGTCCCTTCACTATAATTATCTTCATTTTGACATAGGAAAATTTTCAAAAGTGTCTATAGTTAAACTACAACCAAGTTTCTAAACCCTACATGTCGCAACTAACAAACAATTTCATAAAATCTGATAATTATTTGTGGGCATAAACTTTAACAGAAAACATAAATCTAGAATGAATCATGATGAGAATTCGAAATGTTACTTGCCATCTTGACAGAGCAAGTTCAATGGAGTACAACCCTGACAGAGCAAGTCCAACAATAACAGTGTCTCTATCGCCTTTGGTAGTTTCAGGGATTTGATTTTGAATTCCTTGTTGGTTATTTCCATGACCACGCTGCCATTTTTTAGGGGTCAGAGATATATCCCTCCGATCACCATGGCTAATTGGTCATCCTGTAAAACGGCCACATTTTATTCCAGTTGTGTTAATCTCTAAATGAGTCAAAAGAATCAAGTAAAATGAATAGCTTAATCTTCCCACATCAAATGTGTGAAGTGGATTGAAAGTTAACGTAAATGTATTTTTCGTTTCATTCAAATATTTCAGATACATGTTGTAATGGTACTGATTTTGCAATCAAAATTAACACAACAATTATCTTTTAGAAAAATAGATTGATAAAAAGTTTTTGTCGGTGCCTGGCCATCTTTGGACCGTGTTACAGATGGACCGTGTTCCTAATAGTATGATCATGATGGTTTGAAATATTTATTATGCTTGTCTTAAGAATGCGCCATATCTCCTGATATAAGGAAATAAAAAACTACCTTCATTATTTTGTAGTCTCGCCCGTGTTAATGTTTATGCTTGTCTTAAGAATGCGTCATATCGTTGCTGTAAAAGACTAAAAAAGCTTCCTGGAACAATGCTTCAGTTAATGTTTATGCAGAAAGAAAGATAAGAACTTTTATGTTTAATTCAAACATGTGACAGGCAAACATTTATCAGCTAAACAATATAAACTTAAAAATTAATGCTCACAATAAAAGTAATCACTACTTTCCAACAATCAGAGACGACTCAAGCTACTTACATTCAACAATACGTTTCTGAGCATCACTTAGTCCTGCCGAGTCAGGTGATTCCTTAATTGCCTTAAAAGCTTCATATATTAGGTTTGCTTTGGCCCAATTTTAAGTCAGATTCCACTTTCTCAGGCTGCAAACAATATATAACCAGCATAATCTAATCAGAACATCCACTTCAATTATTATATATTCATATAAATGCAATCTTGTTACCTGACTAAAATGTATATCAATTAAATGAACTTAAAACTATATAGAATAATACATGGAGTTCGTCACTGGCAGAATGGAGCTCGGTAGTATCTTTAACAGCCTTTTAAATGATTAACAGCTCCCCAAACAACATTCAAAGCCTATGGTCTTCCTCAACAAAACCTATGGCACGTTTAAAAGTCCAAATCATAAATACAAAGCTTCAACCTATTAAGTACATATAATTTATAAAATAAATCGAATCTGATTAGATGAATACTACAGATGAGATTAATCAACAATTCAAGACAGGGCTATGCAAATATTTCTTTAATAAACATAAAAAGTATACTTCACCTAGTCCTATACAACACCATCCCGATCTTCGTTCAAGCATCTATATGCGATTTCTGAAAATTTGGTCATATAGGATGACCCCATATGTTCATTTAAATTAGGTTCAATGATCTTGGCCAAGTTGCCCTTTTCATTGTGTTTTTTAACAGATTTGTTTGGTATGTCCTAAGTACCCATACTAATACCTGATTTTGCACTCGGTTGCGAAGTGACTCGATAAGGGCATCCTTGTCAAATCCCATCTTCATGACCTCTGTCAGAATATCTTCATCAGTCTGCAGCAACAACAAAAAATGCTTTAATTAGCAGCATACTCAAGCACATCCTTACACTTTGTCTTACCCTTGCTTGTTCACTTTGTGCCTCTATCTTTGTATCCGATATCTAATAACACAGTAAATCTTAAAAGTCCACAAAACCTGTTAAACTTAAAAGTCAATAAAACCTAATAAAACCTGTTAGGGATTAGTATGATTACGATTAGGATGATTACGAATAATATAATGGGGTGTATTTATACAAAAAAAATATGTTAAAAATATATAAGGTATAATTATCTTATAAGGTAATATATATCATCTTTTTTTTTTTTTAAATTGTTATCTTCATAATATACATTCCTAAATTATAAACTGCAGAATTTTTTAGCATGACCTTATTTGTATTGATTTGGAACATATAAATCAAAAAACAGTTTAGTCTAGTGGTAAGTTGTTTACATAACTTATGAATGACCCAAGTTCAAATCTAATACATGTCTTCTTTTTAATTAAACCAAATTAAAATTAAAAACATGAAAATACAAACCGAATTTTAAAATTAAAAAATATTTAAAATTGTACATAAATTTAAAAAAAAATGCCACATAAATAGAATGATGACATGGAAATATGACATGGCATTATGGGATGCCAAGTGGCATTTTATGTGGCATGCCTCCTCTTATATATAATGTATAGATATATATATATATATATATATATATATATATATCGAGTGAGGATCACGTGCGGATATTTTTTTTAGTGATATTACATATTATATCACATGTGATATTACATATCATATATGATTTAACACTAATATCACATGTGATATTCAAATTATTGTTTAATCATATATGATTTTTTAATGCAAATTTCAGTAACGTAAAAAAAGAAGATTAAGAAGAATTTTTTGTCGAAAGTATATCGAAAGTATATCAAAGTGCCTATCTATAGAAAGATAATTAAATAAATTTTTTTTTTTTTCTACTATATATAATGGAATATTCTATTAATATGGAATATATAAAAATTGTATAAAAAAAACATATTTATGTGGGGTAATATAATAAGCATTAGTAGGATTAGCATTAGTATGATTAGGGATTGTCCAAAATAATCCAAAATAACTGAAAATTCAAATTGTCCAAAACACCTGAAAATTCTAAATGACACAATAATCTATAGCCTATGTTTCTATCTCCGTGTTTCACTTGTTCGTTCCCATTCTGT
>BPTQ01000005.1:350887932-351008631 GCA_019973895.1 Chrysanthemum seticuspe | reverse complement strand
AGAACAACTCGCTAAGTGGGCAAGTCGCTAAGGAACAACTCGCTAAGAGGTCAAGTCGCTAAAGAGCAACTCGCTGGTCACAACAAATTCAAGTCGCTGAGAATAGTAAAGACAGGTCGCTACGTTGAACAAGTCGCTAGCCGAAGTGGTACATCCACTACTTTGTACTATTTGTCGCCTTGTCTCAATAGTACTGGAATAATACAAACGGGCCTCGTTTTTATACAAAAGTCAATAATGGTATCCATCTTTTTGCTTAAAGCCTTGCATAATAGTCCATTTTGTTAGAAGCCTAATTTCTTTTTTTTTAAAGCCTTTCATAATAGTCCATTTTGTTAGAAGCCCAATTTATTTATTTTTTTAAACCCAAATATTTTTTTAGACGTAAATGTTATAACGCCCAAAAACATGATCCAATATCACAGTCACTTCTCTTCTAAATTATCAAACACACTCTGATACCTTCACAAAACTAAAATTTCCAGAAAAAATCAAATTGCATTCAATGGATCATCCACTACATATTCAGAATACTTCAGAAAACAAAGGAATTAAAAAATGTAACGAATCATATACTGTTTTGTTATAATTTTAGTTTAAGTTCTTATAATGTTTATTCTAATATTTTTTATAATTTTTTTTTTCAGTTAAAATCTTTTATTCCGGTTCTACTAAAAATAAAACTGGAGGTTAGTTTTATTTTTGTGTTAATCTTAACAGTTTGTTATTAATATTCCAATTGATTTTCCTTTTTAAATGGATCATTATTGACTGTGATATTAAACAAATTTGTATGTTAATAGTGTTTTTTTTAATGTTTTTTAGATGTAACTTTGGATGTACAGAAGAATAAGAAACGTAAAACGAGTATAGAGCGTCTTACTGAAGGTTATTATTTATATTTTTTATAAATAATTATATACTTATTTTTGATTTTAATTAAAAAGTTCTTATTACATATTAGATGAACCACAATATTTATGCAAGGAAGATAGACGAAAAAAGAAGAAGGTAAACTATGCAGTTGAAGGTATGTTAATGATTTTTATTTGAATTATAGATGACTTAATTAGCTAGAAAATTTTATCTATATTCTGTGTGTGATTTACTTTCTATTTTTAGTTGAAGGACTTATTGGATATCTAGCAAATGATCCGTATATTTTTAGTTTTGTAACTTTGGTTGTGGATTCAGTTCATGATGTTTAATTAATATCACAATACACTGCAAAATGAATATTTGTTGTTTAATTTCGAATAGAATGCATTGTGTATGTTTAGAAGTGTTAGTAAGATTGATTAGATTTGATTTCCAACTATTTGTTATATGATACAAGTAAAAATCAAAATATACTCAAATTATGTCTTATAAACACTTTGTCTTAGTTACTTTCATCATAAAGGAGTGTTTGGTTATGGTCTTGATTCTCTGTTCTAGGGTGTTTTGAGTAAGTGATATTGGTTTAGATAGTTTATTCTTTGATTACTATATAGTCAGAAGTTGGTTTAGATAGTTCAGGAGTCCTTTGCGACAGGAACATCCCATTTAAGTTAAAGGGAAAATTCTATAAGGTGGCGATTAGACCGGCTATCTTGCACGGCTATCTTGTACGGCTATCTTGTACGTCTCTGAATGTTGGCACATGCTAACAGGGGGAGGTGGCAGAACTGAGGTTGCTCTGAAATGTTAGTATGCTTTTGGCTTTTTTTCTGGTGTGTTTGTGCGTGGTTTTTTTCCTGTATGCCCTGTTTGCTTGTTGCTTACCTTCCTTTTATTACGCTTTTGCCTATTGTTTTTGTAGTATGCTATCTCTGTCCTTTCGCACTAGCACACATGCACTTGCCGGAGGTCTCGTTGGAAGCAGTCTCTTTACACACTGGTTAACCCTGGTGTAGGGGTAGGATCTGTCTACATTTTACCTCCCCCATTCCCTGCCTAGGCGGGATTGGGTATGTTGTTGTTGTTGTATTTCTTTTTAAAAGTGAAAATTAGGATTCGTCAATAATTTTTGTTTTATTTTAAGAATTTTCTTTCAAAGTTTTTGCGATTCTAGACTCTGTAAGATAGTCTTTGATATACACAAAATTATTTTGGCTGTAAGATAGACTTTTGTGATTCTAGACTCTGTAAGATAGTCTTTGATATACACAAAATTATTATGGCTCTTTGGTATCCGCAGTCATTTACTCTCGGTTGGTCAATGTATTCCCTATTGATCAATCCTGCAACAAAGTAAGGCTGTTTGGTCATGTAATCTCAGCGTCCCTCTCAGAATACAAGCATACTATAAAATACACATATTCCTTCAAATAATACCCAATCTGAACCGTATCCCCTGAACATCTATAGTTTACAAATATTTTTACACTTAGTTTTACAACTAATTATAATTGACTTAATTAGGTAGAAAATTTTATCTATATTCTGTGTGTGGTTTACTTTATATTATTTAGTTGAACGACTAATTTGATATCTAGCAAATGATCCGTACATTTGTAACTCTGTTCTAGGGTGTTTTGAGTAATACTAGTTTTGCATGATATCAATAGTTTTTTTCTTTTAAAAGTGAAAATTAGGATTTGTCAATAATTTTTGCAACATAACAGTTAGATGATAAAACTATATTAGCTTTGAACTTATCAATCTACCCATCACATAATTGATTTTTTTTTAAATTCTAATTCAGAAGAACATGATGAAGAAGACGAGTTTGTTTTTTTCTGAAGATACAGAAAAGGATCTATCTGTTATCAAATACAAGAAATCATCCAAGAAGAGTATGTTTATTATTTTTGTATTTTTTTTTTGACTTTTAATAAGAAAATGATTTCCTTATTAAATACTCACATGTTTAATAAGAAAATCAGTTGCAAACTCGTTTATTTATTTTAAAAATTAATCAAACTTCATTTAATTTTTCAGGACCATTAAAAACGACTACTTCATCTAATAAATTTGTGATGAAAGAAATCGTTTGTAAAGAAAAGAAACCATTCAGAAAGAAGGGTAAAGTTTACTTGACTACAGAAGAATACATCCAACCACAGATCTCAGAACAAGAAGCGCTCCTCTCAATTTCTATGAGGCAGTAAAGCACATATAAAAAATTCCTTGTCTCAAAGATTTTGTAGCAGAATTGGGTTTTAAAAAGATTTTAAATCTTAATATTGCTCTTATACCATCAAACCTAGCTTGGAAAATTTTAAGTTGCTACAATGAAAAAGAAAAATCGCTGGTTTTTAAAGGAGAAGAAATAAAGATTACAAGAGACTTGGTGCATGAGGTTTTAGGATTTCCAAAAGGAGATTTAAGAATTAATTTTGTAAAAAGATTAAATTACAAGACATTGAAGTTCAATTTTCAATCTTTTTGGAACAATATGTTAACGAAGATGGAAAACTTATTGTGGAAACTGCCAATAGATCTTTTTCTAAAAACCTCAAGGACTTCATTCAAGCAACTGATACAGTTAATGATGTTTTCAAGTTAAATTTCATTATTTTGTTGGTCACTACAATGATTTGTTCAAGTGCGGGAGGAGAATCAAACATGAGATTTCTACCATCACTTTTTGATCATTATGATAACATTATCAGAGTTGATTGGTGTGGTTTAATGATGGAATCTCTAGATCTAAATCCACCTAATCTAGATACGAATTCTGCAAATAAACAGTATTGTGGTCCAATAACATTTCTTACGGTATGTTTTTTTTTTTTTTGTTTTTTTTTTGTTTTTTTTTTATATATATTTTGGTTTTTTTTAAACAAATATTTGAATTATTTTTTTCACAGTTGCTGTATATTAGATGGCTGTTTAAAAGAACCAAATCGAATGAAGATGTCTTACAATATTGCTCAACAGAATTGCTGAGGAAAGTGGACTGTGAACATATAAGACTTAAAAAATTTTCTGAGTTTTTTGAAGATGATCGGGTTTTCTTCAGTGAGGAAGTTAATGATGGAATTGATCAACCAATTTTTGAATCTAGTGATGTTTTACTATTAGAGAATAAAAGAGTGTCAGAAGATCAATGTCAACATTTGAATTCTGAAGTGGAACAGGTAATCTTAAAAGTTTGATTATACTGTTTTTTAAGAAACATAATATTTGATTGTTATAACTCTTTTTATTCTTTTTATCAGAACAAAATTTGTGAAACTTCAAAACATATACAAGCTGAAAGTGATAATTCATCATCATCTGAAGAAAACCATTTTTTTAATAATCATACTCCAATGAGGATTGAGAATTTTGGGAGTTCATCTTTGTTGGATGCTGCAAATGACCCTTCAGTTTATGATGATGACAATTCCTTCAATTTTGATTATCGAAATGAGGTATTCATTCATTTATAATAATATATTCATTTAGTCATTTATTAATAATATATTTTTTTAACGCAGAATAACCAGTTCCAACCTTTTCATGCGACTGAATTATCAGAAGATAACAACTTGAATCATGTTGATGTTCAAGAGGTATTAAATTGTTCAAGAACTTAAAATTTTTCTTATGTTATTTTGTTCCAAACTGAAATATCTTATACTATTACTTTAAAGCAGCATGATGAGATTCAGATTAGCAACTTTGAAACTACAAAGCAAAAGCAGGTCAGATCGGCTATACTTGAGATACATACTTTAATAAGAAACTTATTACATAATTTTTTTTTTTTTAAGAAATGGATAACTTATTCTGTTAATTTGTTAATTTTTCAGGAAGCTATTTCTGATCTGAAAAGATGTATATCACATTTTTCATTGGATGATGATATTCTTTCAAAAGATGAAGAAGTTGTTAATCTTAAGAAAGTACTTTTGTCGCTTTTAATTGGAAAAGATGAAACAGAAAAACAGAGAAGTGAAGGTGTAGTTAACGTGGGATTTATTGAAGAAATAGAAATACGAAATGAAGGATGTGCCAAAGAAAGTAATGATAAGATCCATGATGAATCAGAGAATACAAGTAATATTCAAATGATTTCACGTGAAGTGGTACAACCTTTAAAAGTTGTTGAAGAAAATGCTCCTATTGCGGATCTTTCTATTGCTGATGAAACAAGTTTTCCTGAGGAAGCTGCCAAACAATATTTGAACGAAAATGAAGATGATTACACAGCCAATGAATTGGTTACTCCTTCGGAAGAACATGAAGATGGTAATGTTAAAAGCAATTCAGTTGACATCGTGTGTGTCGAAAATGTTCACAAAGGATATAATGATAACATGGATTTTGCTACAGTTTCTATAGGCAGTGTTAAAGTTGTTAAAAAAAGTGCTGCTGCATGTGCTGAGAGTTCTGCTGAAGAAAATGTTGCTAATGCTGATGTTTCTATTGGTGATGCTCCTACTTTTGATCTTCCTACTGTTGTAGCTTCAGAAGAATTTCCAGATTTGGCTGATACAGAAATGGATGATCCAAGCACAAAAGCATATGAAGAATTGTCACACGTACAAGATGAAATGCGTGATATAGAAGATGAAGGGCTTGTCAAAGAAAATAGTGATTGTGTACAAACTAAGAAAGATTTCTTTGTAGTATCTGATAAATTGGTTAAAGAAAGTGTTGCTGCATTTGCTGAGAGTACTGCTGAAGAAAATGTTGCTAGTATTGATGTTTTTATTCATGATGCCCATACTCTTGATGTTCGTACTGCTGCAGTTTCAGAAGAAGTTCAAGATTTGGCTGATACAGAAATGCATGATGCAATACCAGTTGAAAGCCTTGCAATAGAACATGAAGGGCTTGTCAAAGAAAATAATGTTAACATCGAATTGGTTGCAGTTTCTATACACAGTGATTCTTTAAAAACTAAGAAAGATGTCTTAGAAGTAGATGATATTGAGAAATTCGAAGACTCTGTTAGGCCTGAGATGCAGATAGATGATGTCATAGAAACAAATAAAGTGGTTAAAGAAAGTGTTGCTGAAGATAATGTTCCTAATGATAATTTTTCTACTGCTGATGAATCATGTTTGCTTGAGAATGAAGATGCCGACAGAAAGTCAGAGTTAGAAGACAAAGGAAGTAATGTTAACATCGAATTGGCTGAAGTTTCTATACACAGTGATTGTTTAGAAAGTAAGAAACATGTCTTACAAGTAGATGAGATTGGGAAATCTGAAGACTCTGTTAGGCCTGATATGCAGATAGATGATGTCATAGAAACTAATAAAGTGGTTAAAGAAAGTGTTGCTGAAGAAAATGTTCCTAATGATAATTTTTCTACTGCTGATGAATCATGTTTGCCTGAGGATGAAGATGCCAACAGAAAGTCAGAGTTAGAAGACAAAGGAAGTAATGTTATCATAGAATTGGCTGCAGTTTCTCTACACAGTGATTGTTTAGAAACTAAAAAAGATGTCTTACAAGTAGATGAGATTGAGAAATCCAAAGACTCTCTTAGGCCTGAGATGCAGATAGATGATGTCATAGAAACTAATAAAGTGGTTAAAGAAAGCGTTCCTAATGATCATTTTTCTACTGCTGATGAAGCATGTTCACATGAGGATGAAGATGCTGACAGAAAGTCAGAGTTTGAAGAAAGTGAAATTTCAAACAAACATTTGAAAGAAGTTGATGATCACAAAGACAACGAGAAAGAAAAAAGCGCAACTATCACAAAGTTAGAAGAAGTCATTGATGCTTATGAATCTTTTGATGAAAGCGAAAAGTATGTCAAAGTGAAGAAAACTTTTGAGAAAGAAGATCAAAATACAGCTAACTTTGCAGGTAATCAACCTGACAGGCCAGTGGGTTCTAGCAGTGGTGATGTACTCCCAAAAGAATCTATTGATGTCACGCAATCCCAAAGCAATCCGGTTAATCAAATTGGTAAGGGCACGAGTGACACCACCAAATGTATCCTTCAGGAAGAAGAACCATTTGAAGAACAGATATGTGAAGATGATGAGATGTTAGATACTGAAGATGATGATTTTGATAAGAATGAAACATTTACAGGTGATGATGTTTTGAAGTGTATCAAGGCTGAAGAGGAACTTTTAAATATTTATGAGAGTTCTACTTTTGATGAAAAACTTTCTATTGCTGTTTCTACTGATGTTAGTATGGAAGATTCTGTTATTGATGTTGAGAGAAATCAAATCGATAATCTTGCCATTCAGGTACAATTTCATATCTAATTAATTATTTTATTTTATTTTATTAGTGAATAGTAGTAAAAATAATATCTTATATAAGTGCACTTTAATACGCTTTTTCAGGTTTTTCAAAAACATGATTTGAATATCAAAGGAAATGAAGAGAAGCTAAAACGAAGAAAAAAATCATGCATCCTTTTTGAATCTCCATATATGATTTTATCCGATACAGAGAAAAATGATTTGTAAGTTTTTAAAACTATACATAATTTTAATTTTTAATTTTTTACATGTAATTTCTATATGCTAGTATATAATAATTTCTATTTGTTACTTTATAGGGAGGAGATTTTCAGTTATGGGAAAGTAAATGGAATTTTAAGAGTTCATATCAAGTGTCTTGCTTCTGAAACAGAGATTGAGCGTGAAGTTATTGATAACTTTGTTAGTATCCTCAATTTTGAAGAAAATTTAACAAATGATGCTTTAAAAAGTTTTAGACATTACTTCAAAACAGTGATGATTGTAAGTTAATATATATTTTTTTATCTTAATTTTTCTTTCATTATACACAAATATGTTTTGTTTGTAACTTTTTGCATTTTGTTTTTGTTTTTAATAGCCAGAAGATCTTAAGGAATATGAAAAAGATGAAGCAGCACATTGTCTAAAGTTTAAACGCTATGTTGAAGATCAGTTTGATAATGATAAAAAAGATATGTCAATGGAAAAAATCGAACTGGTAATGTAATCTATCTTTAATATTAACATAATAATAGTCATCTTTTATTTGATTTTAATTTCATTTTTAATAGGTGTTCTTTCCAATCCTTGCATATGAGCACTATTATGTAATAGTTTTCAACATAAGGAATGCTCGTGCTGTTATTTTAGACAACAGTAATTCAGGTGCTTCATATAATGCAAAATACAAGCACGTTTTTGATTATGTGGTAAGATTTGATTTTTATTTTACTTTATACTTTTTCCTGTTCAGTATATTTTTTGTGTTGTTCTCATTCATTTTTTATTCTTTTCAGAAAAGTCTGTTATCATCCTATTTGCTTGATAAGAGCCATCCAAATATTTGTTTTTTGCTGGATTCAAGTGCTGAAATAATTCAACTAAAATGGAGAACTAGACAAGATAAAGATAATTGTGGTTTATATGCGATGACACATATGGAACTTTACGAGGCTCAAGATGAAAATTGGGAAACAGATCTTTTAGTAGAAAATGACCCAAATCGTCGAATGCAGATGGATGTGTTGAGAAGTAGATACATTAAAAAGCTTTTGCTTCATGAGATCAATATACATAGACATAAATTGATAAAGTATGCAGAGGAGTGGATGGAAGAACATCCAGATGAATATGAAGAAGAAGGAACGAAAGCAAAAGTTAACAAAATCATTAAAAGAGAAGGTATGAGTATTCAACAGAGATTCAACGAAGAAAGGATAGTTTTGTTGGACTGTAAGCTTTCGTTAGATTCAAGGAATATGGAGCAAGTTTTGAAATTTTGCAGATTCAGAAGACATTATGGATATAAAAAAATTATTAAAGTCGATGTTGAGCAAGTGAATGGATCTTTAAGATACTCGCTGATGTTAGAATACAATTCAAAAGACACAATTTCGCATCAAGATCTTCCTTTTTTAGGACTTCAAGAATGGAAAGATTTTATGTTCTGTATTTACAAAAGTAATACAGAGTGCAATCTGAAGAAAAAAATCATAAAAGAAATTCAAAGCATTTTCGTAAAAGCCTACATGCTGAATGAGATCACAGTTGACGAGTGTTATCAATCATATATTGGGTTGACTCATTTCACATCCTTTGTTCATCAACCGTATTTTGTAGATTGTTGTAGAAGAGTTTTATCTGGAGATCGTCCATGTTTTCGAAGAGTTCCAGATGGTATCATCATTAAAGACCTTAAGTATTACGAAGAACCTGAAGCAGGGCTTTGTTACTTAAACAAGGAAAATAAGAAATGCTTTCAAAGTTATTCTGGAATAACTAATCTTTCGATTTTGCATATGGTTGTTTTTTTCAAGTTGTGCATAACGGATCAAAATGCAAAATTCAAAAAGAGAGTTTTGAGAGCATTACATTTTAAGACAAAAGCTTTATCAAAATATCCAGAATTTGAAAAGGTCAAGGAAGAAGCAATGAATTTTGAAGTCGAAGATTTAAAGGTAAGAATCTTTTTAATTTTTTTTTTTTTTTTTTTTTTTTTTTTTTTTTTAATTTTAATTCATTTTTGTTAGAAATGTTTTTAAATTTACAGAAACATCAAAGTTCAGAAACAGATGGGAATAATACGAAGTTACTTTCTCTGACAGATGAAAAACCAGAGATAGATGGGCTTGCAGATTGGTTTGATTATGATCATGTTCATGAAGCTTCTTCAAATTCGAACAAAATGGTATTTTATTTTATTTGTTTATTTTTTATTTTTATTTTAATAACATACACTGTCATTAAACTAATTTTATTAACATTTCAAATATATATATATATATATATATATATATATATATATATATATATATATCACATACTTGTCGTTCTTATTTTTATTTTAATAACATACATTATAATTTCAGCTTATGGTTGTTGTTGAAGCACTCAATGAATTAAGTAATTCTGTAGTAAGTATTTTATATGAGCACAAATTTTTATATGTGTGAAACAAATTATGTTTTTAATGTAAGTTTTTCTTTTTTTATTTGTAATAGGCTTTAATTGAGTGTCCTGAGCCAATAAACTTTTTCCGGTCAACTTCGTCATCTGATGATGATGATTCTGAAGAAGAGGATTCAAATGAGTCCGACGATATTCAACGGATTCAGGTAGATGATAAATAAGTAATGTAGATTGCACATGGTTATTTTTTTTTTTACATCTTGTAATTATTTTTTGATTTTAAACTTGCAGATGATAGATGGAGCTGAAACTCTTCACAATTTAAGAAATATTGTTAACAAAAGAGTTGATAATGAAGATTCTGTACAAGTAGATACTTATGTACAAACACACTCAAAGAATATTAGACAAAAGAATCCAACAACAGTTTTGAAGTCACCATTCAATGTTAGAAAAGTTGATATAAAAAGTAAATTAAATAAGAACGACAAGTCTGTGATAGAATTAATAAAGAAAAAGAACAACAACAAAATTGCGTAAGTTATTTGTTTATTTATTTTATTTATTAACTAATGTTATTATTATCAGAATACAATCATACAAAATTTATTAACTATTTTTATTATTTTAATACAGGGAGCATTTTTTTGGGTCAGATTTTTATTGTGTTGTCAATCGGAGCTATTTTAAAGATCTGATTAATAAAACAAAACAGATTACCTCAAACATCATAGATATTTGGACTATTGTGTTGAATTTTCAAGAAAAATATAGAAGTCCTGGATCATGCTTAAGATTATTTCTTAACACTGAAGCAATGGTATGTCTTCTTGTTTTTCATTTTTTATTACACTGTTATTATTTTTTTAAGAAAACAAAGCGTTTATAATCTTTTTATTTTCAAATTTAATTCAGGGACCTCGAAGAGAAAAAAGGGGACTTGGATATAAAAAGATACAAGAAGAATTTTTGAATGCAATCAATTTTGCATGCAATAATTTTCTGAATTGTAATAATCTATCGACAGTTAATCTGGTAAGTTTAAATTTTGTTTTCTTAAATCATTAAATGTGACAAAACATTTGTTTGTTGCTACAGTAGGAACATTTGTTGCATTATGTATTTTGTTGTTGCAACAGCAGTTTATTTGAAATTAACTATTTGTACTTTAGAAATCATATATTTTAAGACAACAAGAAGTTGTACTTTATCTATACTTAATAATTGAGGAGCTATAATTAAGTATTTACTAAATTTACAAATTAAATATTAGTAAGCGGTTGTACTGCGATTTTATTGTGGTTGTGCTTGTTTTACTTCGATTTATTGTAGTAAAACTTTTAAACCAACAGTGATTGAAGTTGTACTAGCAGTAGTTTCAGCAGTAGCAACATTTTGTTGCAGCAGCGGTAACATTTGTAACACTTTATCTGATATCACATTAAAAATTATGTTATTTCCATTTAAAACTATTAAATTTCATTTTAATATTACAATATATACTTATTTGAATTTTATTATACTCTTTATTAATATTTTACTTTTTTCTGTTTCAGGTTTTTTTCCCAGTATGTAGGCAAAATCATTTCTATGTTTATTGCTTCAATCTCTTCAATCCGTCATTTGTCATTATTGACAATCTAAAGGAAAGTGGTGCTATATATGGAAATACAACTCAAAACCTGGTAATATCATTATTATTTTTTTTATATATATGTAACAAATTTAAGGTTAATATTTTTATTTTTTAATTTTTATTTTTTAATTTTTATTTTTTGTTTTTCAGTTCAAATTGTTTTGTCATTATCAAAATGTTTCAAAGCACTCAAAGGTTGAACAGATTTCAAAGTGTGTTCCTCGAAGACTTGAAATGCAATGGCAAACATCGAAAAATAAAACAGATTGTGGCATTTTTACTATGAGACACCTTGAATTCTATTCTGGAAGCGAGGACAAACAATGGAGATCTATATTTAAGCAAAATGGAAGTAAAGATGAATTGGCATCATTGAGAAATTTGTATGCTGTAAAGATTTTATTAAGTGATGCTAACAAATTCAAGGAGGAGATTATAACGGAAGCAGCAAAATTGTAATTTTTTTTTTAATATTCACTGTTATATACGTATATTATGAGTAGATATAGTGAGTCTACTTTTTAGCTACTTTCATATATAAAAATACTTGGGTTTTTTTTTAAATGTTAAACAGTTGCACAAAAATCATGTAAAAGTTTGAATACACTATAAAACAGTTGCATAAAATTAGGCCCAATTTATAAGCCCATTTCAGTAAACCTCATTTTAACTTTTTGAATGCACTTATAATATTTGTAATATTTATATCAATTACATTATAAATCATTCATCACAATCATTTACGTATACTTGAAATGCCGTGTTCTTTCTGTCCAGAGGGTACATGCACTCCGAATTGTACTAATTTGCAGGATTCTTTTTTGAAAGATGAGATTGACATGATAGATCGTTTCAATAAAATGGTAATTACTTGTGAGCCAGAAAAGACTTTTCCAATAGAAGGAAATTTTAGAGAGAAACAAGAGCTGATTTCTAAGAGGAAGACAATTATTGAACAACTCCCACAGTATGAATGTGAGTATGAAGATATGAAAGATCGTTTCAAGAGGATCGAAGATGATAACGCTAACTTGGAAGCTACGTTTGAAGAGGCGATAGCTGATTTTAAGATTTACAAAGATTTTAATGTTGATGCTGAAGCAAAATATCAAGAGATGATAACCAGTTTAAAGAATTTGAAAAATCATAATGCTATTGTCAAAGATAAGTATCAACAGATGGATGAATGTGCCAAAAACCTTATCAACATACTCAAAGAAGTTGCAGCTGATGCTGATAATTTTTAGGATTTTTATGTCTGTCTTTTGAATATGTTTAACAATGTGTTTTGTAATGTAATAATGTTTAATTAAATATAACAGTTTAATTTAATTATGTTAAAATACTTTATGAGTTTAAAAATAAAAAGATAAGAAGCCATTTATTATTTTTCTCCTCGAGATTCAATCAAATCAAATAAAAAACTCATTTATTGTTCCTATAAAAGAGCCTTTTTGTTTACCACTTTGCTTCTATAAAATTAAACTCTTCCATTACAAAGAAATAACATAAATCTTTCTTTCATTCTACAAAAACTAAAAGTCATATTTAGTGCAACCATGTACTTCGTTTTTATATTTTTCTATATTATTTACGACCCTGGAGGTTATTCTATGGTTTTTTATATGCTAAGAAACTTAGATATTTTACCGAAATTTGTAATAGATGTAGAAGCTCTATTTAAATATGTGTAAAATCATTTTAAATTTTCTTCTACATCTATTATATACATGTTAGTACCATGGTATGAAACCTAGATATTTTACCGAATGTCGCCATGGTACAAAAGCAGAAATGTGATAAGTTAGATAGGTGTATAGAGTATTTTAAAATATTCTGAATCTATTGAGCTTGACACATTTCCACTTTTTTATTAATGTTTTTATTCATATTGTGATAAGAAAAAATTATATGAATATTGAGTATATTCTTATAATTTATTCTTTTCTTATAATTATAAGTGTTTCAATCTCTTCAGATTCAGATTCTGAATGGGGAGAGTACATGAATTTATACATTTTGAAAAATTATTACTCGTATAATGTAAGAAACTGAAGAACATGAAGTTGAAGATCAATTATGGAAGATGAAGATGAAGATTTTTAAAAAGAAATGAAGATGAAGAAGAATATGAAGATGAAGATCAATTGTTATTGTAGAAAATTTTTAATTTTAATGGTTTTTATTAAAATTTAAATTAATTTAAATTAATTAAAGTTTATTTCAGTGAATTCCTACCAAGATATGCTATGTTTTGTAGCTTAACTGATATGTTTTGTGTGTTTCTTTTTGTTATAATATTGAATTTTTGTTACATTTTTAATCTGTTGACTTTATAAGTCAAACAAAAGAGATTTTAAAGAAATTTTAATATATAAATGTTCTAATTTAATATATTTTTGAGTAGTTTTTGACGTTACTATTATTTTTTTAAACTGATATTTGAGCTATATTATTTAAAAAATGTTATATTAATTTTGGAATATTTATTTTAATAAATCTGTTTAAAATCTCAGTAAATTAATATCACAGTAACTTATTATCACACTAAAATAAAAATAGTGTAACTTAATATCACACTAAAATGTTATTTCAACTAATATCAGAGTTAGTAAAATTTCAAAGATTAATCAATTCGTATATTATGATATTATCATTCTATTTTAAATTAATATTGTCTTAATATCAGAATTACTTTTCTTTATAAAGATATTTTTTTAATATCAGATTAAATATCAAAGTTAGTTCTCTATAATATATCACACTATTTTAATATCAGAGTGTCTTAAACAAAATATTAATATTCAAATCCTATTTTTTTTATTATAATTGCATGTTATAATGAGGTATATCTGTTAATATTGTCTAAATATCACACTTAGTTTTACTTTTACATACATGTCAAATAGTGATGAAATTAACTCAAAGTTTTACATTTAATTTTCATATAGTTTTTCAATAATGTTTGCTTTTTTTAATTCATGTTTTTTTTATATATATTTTTGACATTCAAGATATTTGTATTACTATCAGAGTTAGTTGCATAAATATATGATATTGTATTACTATCACTGTCTTAATATCACAGTTAGTAAAATTTCAATTAATATCAGAGTTAGTAACCTGGATGACAACTTTAAAACTTTAGTGACTTAAGATAAATTTTGACGTTAAATAATAAAGTATTTGTTGAAAACATATATACATAACACGCTATTATACATGTCAGATTTTATAATGATGAAAAGTACCTCCTCGAGACACAAAATATTACTTTTTATGTGCAACTGACATATATGTCAGATAATTCTTTCGAAATTCCTAGCAGCATTTTTTCAAACTGATATATGAGCTATCAATGTCAGATACTATTTTTAATATCTCTGTAACTTAATATCACAGTAACTTAATATCATAATAAATTAAAATAGTGTAATTCTTTCGAAATTCCTAGCAGCATTTTTTTAAACTGATATATGAGCTATCAATGTCAGATACTATTTAAAATGATTTGACAATACAATATTTAAAATGATTTGACTATACAAATATATAATATCAGAGTTAGTTGTCTAGAGATATATGATATTGTATTTCTATCACAGTGTCTAGATATATGCTATAGTAAAATTTCAATTAATATCAGAGTAAATAAAATGAATGACTGAAAGAAGATATTAATATTGTATTAATATCAAATTTTATTGTTTAATTATGATATTATCTTAATATCAAAGTTAGATAATTTAAATTGAATTATATATAAAAAATATCATATTAATTTTTGTATTTTAATAAAAAAATTAATACTAACTAAATATAATATTTTTATTCTTAAAATACTATTAAGAATATTATTACCACTACATCTGAGCAGTTGTACTTTAAAAATAACGTACATAACCTTTAATATGAAAAACATAAAAACATTTTTATATGAGGAAATAAAGTAAGCAATTGTACTTTAAATATTATTTATTTTTTAAGGGATCTCTATATTCGTTTGTACAAATCACTATGTTTTTTGCCTATAAATATTCTATCAATCACACATAGAAAAACATAAAAAAAAATTTCTTCATTTTCATTTTATGTTTTTTTTGCTGTTTTAATATAATGAATGTTTTTATATTAAAAATCTATTTTTTCGTATCATCGATAATTTATTATCTTTGGAAGATTTTTTTATTTGTATATTTTGTAAATCGAAATCTAGATATTCTACCGAAAGTATTTGTTATTGAAGAAAAAAATGTTTATCAATCATTATATTTCAGGACCCTATAAGTTTTTCTTCAACTAACTTTTCAACTTTGCTTTTTCTAACAAAGCATTTGTTGATAACATTCGTTTCAAATGCAATCTAACAAAGCATTTGTACAGAACATTCATATTCAGCTTCAAAACCAGTTCTATGAGGCTTGGAGCAGATGCCATAGTTTTCAGCCGCCACATAGTTGACGGGTATGCCCCTAAATATGTGTCCTTTTATGCTATTTTATAATGAGTAATTGTTTTCACATCAAGATTCCCTAGTACGGATGTTATTGTATTGTCTAATTACATTTACTGTGTTGGTACTATAAAAAATGTATCTTCTTAATACATGTAATGTATGCCAGTCTGAAATATATATTATTATTATATATGACGATTGCTAGTATGGAACATGTATTTCAGTTAAACACATGTGTAACATTAGGAAGAAAATACAAGAGAGATGCAGAATCTGAAAAATAAATTAGATAGGTCTATAGAGTATTTTAAAATATTCTGAATCTATTGAGCTTGACACATTTCTACTTTTTTATTAATGTTTTTATTCATATTGTGATAAGAAAAAATTATATGAATATTGAGTATATTCTTATAATTTATTCTTTTCTTATAATTACAAGTGTTTCAATCTCTTCAGATTCAGATTCTGAATGGGGAGAGTACATCATTTTGAAAAATTATTACTCGTATAATGTAAGAAACGGAAGAACATGAAGTTGAAGATCAATTATGGAAGATGAAGATGAAGATTTTTAAAAAGAAATGAAGATGAAGAATAATATGAAGATGAAGATCAATTGTTATTGTAGAAAAATTTTAATTTTAATGGTTTTTATTAAAATATAAATTAATTAAAGTTTATTTTCAGTGAATTCTTACCAAGATATGCTATGTTTTGTGTGTTTCTTTTGTTATAATATTTAATTTTTGTTTACATTTTTAATCTGTTGACTTTATAAGTCAAACAAAAGAGATTTTAAATACTAACAATTTGGTGTCGTTCCTCTAAAACTTTTTGGTGTACGGTTAAAGAAATTTTAATATATACATGTTCTAATTTAATATATTTTTGAGTAGTTTTTGATGTTAGTATTATTTTTTTAAAATGATATTTGAGCTATATTATTTAAAAAATGTTATATTAATTTTGGAACATTTATTTTAATAAACATGTTTAAGTTAGAAGTTTATTTTCAAATATTTTTCTATATAAATTATCTTTATGTTCTATGATATTAAATTTAATATCTCAGTAAATTAATATCACAGTAACTTAATATCACACTAAAAATAAAAATAGTGTAATTCTTTCGAAATTCCTAGAAGCATTTTTTCAAACTAATATATGAGCTATCAATGTCAGATACTATTTAAAATGATTTGACAATAAAATATCACTTTATTTGTAATAATAATAATAATATTAATTATATTATATAAGAAATAAATTTTATTTCTTAATATCATATTAAAATTTATTTTCCACGTAAAATTTAAACGTTAATTATATTATTTAAAAAAATGTTATATTAATTTTGGAACATTTATTTTAATAAATATGTTTAAGTTAGAAGTTTATATTATTTAAAAAAATGTTATATGCCAGAAACATAATATCACACTAACTTAATATCACACTAAATTAAAATAGTGTAATTCTTTCGAAATTCCTAGCAGATATTTTTCAAAATGATATTTGAGCTATCAATGTCAGATACTATTTAAAATGATTTGACAATACAATATCACTTTATCTGTAATAAAAATAATATTAATATCATATTTAAATTTTATTTTCCATGTATAATTTAAATGTTAATTATATTATTTAAAAAAATGTTATATTAATTTTGGAACATTTATTTCAATTAATATCAGAGTTAATAAAATTTCACAGATTAATCAATTCATATACTATGTCTTTTTTCTTAATCATCACTTTCTATCAAAACCTTTTTTAAGTTTGGTGTTTAATTTTGACAATTTTTAATATATTATTGTGTTTTTATTGTACCTCCTCGATTTTATAATGATGAAAAGTACCTCCTCGAGACACAAAATATTACTTTTTATGTCCAACTGACATATATGTCAGATAATCTTTAAAGTTGATTTTGACTGTACACAAGAAATTAATGTATATAGTTATCATATTTCATAAATATAGTTATTTAAAATATTAAATATAACACATATTATTTTGAAATTATTATTGTCTTAATATCAGAGTTACTTTTGTTAATAAAGATATTTTCGTAATATCAGATTTTATGAGAAAAAATATTAAGCATCCCTTTCTATTTAAAAACAAAATCAAAATTTTAATATCAGAGTTAGTTGTCTTAATATATGATATTCTGTTAATATCATAGTTTTGAAACAAAATATTTATAATCAAAATGAAACAAATTTAATATTTTTGTAAAATATATATGACGTATATATATTAATATTTTATTAATATCAGAGTAAGTTGGCCTATGACGTATAGATATTTGCATATTTGTTTCATTAACTAGTTTGACTATCTGTTGGAAACTTAGATGCATAACACGCTATGATACATGTCAGATTTTATAATGATGAAAAATATCTTCTCGAAACTCAAAATATTTACTTTTATGTCCAACTGACATATATGTCATAGAAAGTCAAAGAAATTTCCAACTAACATATATGATAGATAATCTTCAAAGTTGATTTTGTCTATACACAAAAATTAATGAATATAACTATCATATTTCATAAATATAGTTATTTAAAATATTAGTTGTCTTAATATTATTTTAATATTTAAAATCAAAATCAAACAAATTTAATATTTTGGATATTAAAAATTCAAAGATTAATCAATTCATATATTATGATATTATGATACTATTTAAAATTCAAATTCAATGCAAGAATTTAAGATAAGTGTTAGTTGTTATAAAATGAATGACTGAAACAAGATATTAATATTGTATTAATATCAAATTTTTTTTGTTTAATTTATGATATTATATTAATATCAGACTTACTTTTCTTAATTTATTATATTATCTTAATATCAGAGTTAGCCGTTATATTTAAAACCAAAATCAAAGAAAAATTAATATTTTCATGTTCTATGACGTATACGTATTAAATATCAGACTTTTAGTTGGCTTATGACGTATACATATTTGAATATCTGTTTACATTTATTAAAAGTAAATGTATATAATTATCATATTAAATACCTCCTCAAGACACAAAATATCACTTTATCTGTGATAATCTTTAAAGTTGATTTTGACAATACACAAGACATTAATGAATATAATTATCATATTAATTTTTGTTTTTTATTTTTAATAAAAATGTTTTACTTGATGTACTGTGATATTTAAAATGTTATGACGTATACATATTTTTGTTTTTTATTTTTAGCTACAAATTTAATTAATTTACATTTCATTTTTTTTAGAATCGGCAAATTTAATACTTTAAGTTTCAATATTATATTACTATGAAAATTTCACACTTTTAAATGATATCATAGTATCTAAATTTCAGATAATATTTAAAAATTATTTATAATAACTATTATATTATTATTATCAGAGTATGTAAATGTCATAGTTATAATAGTATGTAAATTTCGAATGGTATTTAAAAATTATTTAATATCACAGTAACTTAAATTTGTTTTTTTATCACCTAATATATAATGTCAGAAAAAAGACATATGGGTAAGAAGACTAGACGATACACATAAATTTGAGCAACAACCTTATCCTTATTTTTGCAATATAAATTTGAACATTCCCACTTCAAAAATGTACTCAAAAAAAATTGTTTAAATAAAAGGAATATTGCATCTCTTTTTTAAGAAAAGTTTTTTTTTAGAAGTGTTTATCTAAGTAAGCTATTTTCAACAAAAAGGTTTGTGTTTTTCTTTACAACTTTATAATTTATGTTTATTTAATTCTTTAGACTGATTATATGTTCTTATTATTTTTTTTGATTTCAGAAATGCATATTTTAATTACTCATGAAGGCCAGTTTATTTTTATACCCCTTATTGTTAATTATGGAGGAATTAGAGTATTTATTTATATTATCACTGAAACCTAAATATTTTACTGAATTTTATCAAATCTAAAGCATCTAGAATGTCAACTGGTATGTCAATCTCTCCAAAAGATGATCTACACCAGATAGAGATTGCTTATAGTTCAGATTTGATAATAGTATAATGATGCATTATTGGTGCATCTACCATCGCCTTCGAAAGGAGGATCAGAGTCTCAATTCCTTTGGCATTCTCGGATATGGTTGTTATGAAGAAAGACGAACACGAAAAGGAATGTTATGAATAATATAATATTACAATGATGCATACGAAAGGAGGATCAGAGTCTCAATTCCTTTGGCATTCTCGGATATGGTTGTTATGAAGAAAGACGAACACGAAAAGGAATGTTATGAATAATATAATATTACAATGATGCATTCTTGGCTCATCTACCATCGCCATTGATTTTATGAGAAAAAAATGAAGGAGTAACCTACTCAAAATAGGTTATGAAGAATATTTTTTGTTTGGTTTCAAATTTTGAAATGTGTTTTGATAACTTTTGTTGCTCAGTTTTTTGTGATAGAAATGTATGAACGTCCAAGATGACGCGCAACGTACTCAAAATAGCTTATGAAAAATATTTTACCTGATTCTCGGATATAATTTTTAATATACTATTAAGAATATTATTAATTATGCAGCTAGTATTAATTTTTTTCTTTTATTATTAAGAATATTATTTACGAAAAAACAGTCTAAAATAAAAATAAAAAATACCACTACAGCTGAGCACTTGTACTTTAAAAATAACGTACATAGCCTTTAATATGAAAAACATAAAAATATTTTAATATGAACAAATAAAGTAAGCAGTTGTACTTTAAATATTATTTATTTTTTAAGGGCTCTCTATATTCGTTTGTACAAATGACTGTCTTTTTTGCCTATAAATATTTCATCAATCACACATAGAAAAAAATAACAAAAATTTTCTTCATTTTCCATGTTTTTTTGCAACTTTAATATAATGATTGTTTTTATATTAAAAATCTATTTTTTCGTATCATCGATAATTTATTATCTTTGGAAGATTTTTTTATTTCTTTATTTTTTTAATCGAAATCTAGATATTCTACCGAAAGTATTTGTAACTTTTCAACTTTGCTTTTACTAACAAAGCATTTGTTGATAACATTCGTATCAAATGCACTTTAACAAAGCATTTTTGGATAACATTATTATCCAATTTTGGTTATTTTGGAAGGTGATGAGTTATTCCAAACTACAAATATGTATCATGATCAGATTGAAGACAATATTTTTTGAAGGTGTATGTTCTTCATCAAAAACTACCAAATTCAGCCATATATGAAGTCGTTGAAGATTTTATATGAAGATTAAAATTATCAGTGTCTTAACTGAAGATATTTTACAAGATTAGTTGTCTGTTCTTTGTTATATTTGTTATTCGTTTTAAGATAAACTTTTATTATAAGAATAAGTAAAATATATATAGAATTAACATTATATAAAATTTTCAAAACAAGAATTAACATTACATAAGAAATAACATTATTGTGATATTAAATAATACTATTAGATATTCAGTCCGACACTTTTACATAATGGACAAATGTTCTTGTGTAGCATCCAATGTCTAATACAATCTGCATGAAACTCATGGCTGGAAATCAATGTGCTTATGCTTTCATATTCTTTGTATTCTTCTAAACAAATCGCACAAACGCCTTCAACCTTGTCAAGCATTATATTGTCATGAAGATTTTTCCTTATAGTTTCTTTAGTCAATCCCGAACCATCAAAAATCATATTTTGTTCTGAAACACCAATTATTTCAACTATATCTTGTTCTTCAAGTTGGAGAACATCTTCACGATACCTTCCCATGATAAAATGAACTAAATATGATGGTATACTAGGTATACTTTCTAATGTCTCCTGGAAATGGTTCCTATCACGAGTTGAATTGTGCATAGATTGTAAGATATGAATATTAATTGATGGAGGCACGTCTGTAAATGGCACGAAACCATTACTCATTTTGAAAAAACAGTTTATTATTTTTAACATGACAACTCGAAAAATGAGACATTACTTTCAATATCAATGTTATATATAGACTTATTCACGGCATGTAACTTTTAAAATAAACTTTATTTTAATATAAATTTTAAATTTTATAAATATAGTTATTTAAAATTTTAAATATAACATATATTTATTTTTAAATTATTATTGTCATAATATCAGAGTTACTTAATAAAGACATTTTCTTAATCATCACTTTCTATTAAAACCTTTTTTAAGTTTGGTGTTTAGTTTTAACAATTTTTAATATATTATTGTGTTTTTATTGTACCTCCTCTATTTTATAATGATGAAAAGTACCTCCTTGAGACACAAAATATTACTTTTTATGTCCAACTGACATATATGTCAGATAATCTTTAAAGTTGATTTTGACTGTACACAAGAAATTAATGTATATAGTTATCATATTTCATAAATATAGTTATTTAAAATTTTAAATATAACACATATTATTTTTAAATTATTATTGTCTTAATATCAGAGTTACTTTTCTTAATAAAGATATTTTCTTAATATCAGATTTTGTGAGAAAAAATATTAAGCTTCCCTTTCTATTTAAAAACAAAATCAAAATTTTAATATCAGAGTTATTTGTCTTAATATATGATATTCTGTTAATATCATAGTTTTGAAACAAAATTTTTATAATCAAAAATGAAACAAATTTAATATTTTTTGTAAAATATATATGACGTATATATATTAATATTTTATTAATATCAGAGTAAGTTGGCCTATGACGTATAGATATTTGCATATATGTTTCATTAACTAGTTTGACTATCTGTTGGAAACTTAGATGAATAACACGCTATGATACATGTAAGATTTTATAATAATGAAAAATATCTTCTCGAAACTCAAAATATTTACTTTTATGTCCAACTGACATATATGTCATAGAAAGTCAAAGAAATTAAAGTAATTTCCAACTAACATATATGATAGATAATCTTCAAAGTTGATTTTGTCTATACACAAAAATTAATGAATATAACTATCATATTTCATAAATATATTATACATATTTAATATTTTGGATATTAAAAATTTAATATGACGTATACATATTGATATTCTCTTAATATCAGAGTTAGTTGGCCTATGACGTAGTAAATTTCAGTATTTTTAATGAGTAAGTTTCAATATTTTTTGAAATTCAAGATATTGTATTACTATCAAAGTTAGTTGCATAGATATATGATACTGTATTACTATCAGAGTGTCTTAATATCAGAGTTAGTAAAATTTCAATTAATATCAGAGTTAGTAAAATTTCAAAGATTAATCAATTCATATATTATGATATTATCATACTATTTAAAATTAATATTGTCTTAATATAAGAATTACTTTTTTTTATAAAGATATTTTTTTAATATCAGATTTAATATCAAAGTCAGAGTTAGTTGTCTTAATATATGATATTTTGTTGATATCATAGTTTTGAAACAAAATATTTAAAATCAAAATAAAAAAATTTTATTATTTTGGATGTTTTATGACGAATACATATTAATATTCTCTTAATATCATAGTTAGTTTACATTTATTAAGTAATTTGCAACTGACATATATTTCAGAATGTAAATTTGTAGATTAGGATTTTTTTTTTTTTTTTTAAATTTCACATTTTTTAATAAATGATATTGACTTAATATTAGAGTTAGTTGTCTTAATATATCACACTATTTTAATATCAGAGCGTCTAAAACAAAATATTGATATTCACATCCTATTTTTTAATTTTTTTTAATAATTGCATGTTATAATGAGGTATATCTATTAATATTGTCTTAATATCAGATTTAGTTTTGCCTTTACATACATGTCAAATATTAAAATATCAATTTAAGTCAAAGTTTTACATTAAATTTTAATATAGTCTTTCAATAATGTTTGATTTTTTTAATTCATGTTGTTTTTAAGTATATTTTTGACATTCAAGATATTTGTATTAATATCAGTGTTAGTTGTATAGATATATGATATTGTATTACTATCAGAGTGTCTTAATATCAGAGTTAGTAAAATTTCAATTAATATCAGAGTTAGTAAAATTTCAAAGATTAATCAATTCATATATTATGATATTATCATACTATTTAAAATTCAAATTCAATGCAAGAATTTAAGATGAAGAAGAACATAAAGTTGAAAATCAATTATTATTACATTATGAATTGTCATAGCCTGTTCAACCGAAAAATAAACTAAAATCACTCAAAGAAATCTACCATGGCTGTGGGGGAAGCTCGTTCGAGTTTCAACAGCTTCCTAGCCAACTCCCAGTTGTTCTTGATATTTTCATTCCTATCATGACTCCTATCGCTTTGTCTGATATTGATTGTCTTTAGCGTCCGGGAACACGCAAGTATACACTTTATTAAAGTTAATTCATGCTCTGTTCTAGGAAAATCTCGAAATACCACGGTCTGTAGCTGGCCATGGCTGAATGTGTTTCTATCTACAACATTAGAAAAGTTTTCCAAAGGTAAAACACTAAGCGTGTTTGCAGCCTGAAAAATGAAATAGTGTTGAGATACGAAACATGGCAATTTGGGAATGTTTATTTGATACATATGCAATACAACATTACACTTACTCTGGTATCCAGCATTTTCAAATTTGGAGATGCCCGAATCATTACAATGGTGAACGCTACCATAAGAGTATTCCCAAAATCGACATCGGACAACTTAAGGTTAATCAGGGATACAAAAGGATCATTCATCCTAGAATTAGCTTCATGTATCAACTACAACAAGTTTTAAAAATTAAATTTCATTAGTGTGTACACATTTCTTTAACATTGTAATTATAAGTTGTAAAACTCAGATTGTTCTTATCGTGCAATCACCAAATTCCAAAGAAAGAGTCTCAAGATTTTGTAGTCTTGTCAGTTGAAAGATATCGGATGTTGTGATTGTCGTCCCAACATTATAAAGACAGAATCTCAAATCCAACTTCTTCAAATTCCTAAGTTTTGCAATATCCCATAGTCTCATCTCGTTTGTACTAGGACGATTCATTTTAAGAGACTCAAGTGAGGGACAACCAGCAATAAAGTCCCAAACTGTACCGCTTAGGAAATTTACATGAATTAATTCTAAGCTCAGTAGATTTGGGAAGCCATGAAAATATTCCAAAGTAGCCATAGAACAAAGATGAAGTACCATATGTTTCATTTCGATACGAGAGTAAAGTTGGGTTGGGATCGTAACTGGGTCACCATACCAGTTTGTAATAATCAACTCCTCAGTTCCATGTTCAGCCAAAAACAAAAGCCAGTCACGAATCTCTTCATAATGAAAGTTGTGTCTTCCAATCATTGATATTGGCTCTACAGAGAAGACAAACTTTGTTATTGGACCTATAAGCCGTTTTAAGAGTCTAGTAACAAGCTTCCCATCAAACTCATATGTTAAATAATAAAAGAAATCCTCATCAATTATGACATCGGTGAGCAATGTCCACTTAGACCTCCAGTTTCGCGCTAAACTAGAGGTTCTCACCGCTTCTAACAAAGGCAAACGATTCAAAATATTAGTGATCACTATATCGGGCATGTTGCTAATACGATTGATCAACATGGTATTATTGGAAGTTGGATTTGTCTTTTTGAGTTATGGAAATGAGGATTTACGTTAGGTTTTTGATATTCAGTAGATAGTTTCTGGATAAGGGTTGAATTTGAAACACTATATAAACAAATTGTTTGATGTACACTTGTACAGTGATGTTAAACTGTCAATAATATCATATCAAAAAAACATATAAAAAACTTGAATGAGCACTAGTAAATAACACTTAGATTTTTTTTTCTATCTATTAATATCACAAATAATTTTTGTAGTATATAATTTTTTTCTAGTAAATGATACCATTTTTTAACATTTTTTAACATATCATATTTCCTTAATATCAGAGTTAGTTGTCTTTAATATATTATATTGTCTTAATATCAGAGTTCTGAAACAAAATATTAATCTTCACATCATATTTAAAAACAAAATAAAAGGAAAATTTATAATTTCATTTTCTAATGTGATAGTTAGTTGTTTCCATTTTTTATTTTAGTATCACACTGTGTTAGAAGATAAAGTATGAGATTAATTACCATTGAAATTTTTATTTAAATTTCATATTTTTTAATATATGATATTTTTCTTAATATGAAATTTAGTTGTCTTAATAGTTTATTTAATATCACACTGACATACTTGTATTTTTATTATAGTTTCTTAAGTCAAACAGACATTCAAATATCAGAGTTAATTGTTATTTTATTTTTATTTTAATATCACAGTGTGTTTAAATTACATATATTTTTAATATATGATATTTTTCTTAATATCAAAGTTAGTTGTCTTTAATATATGATATTGTCTTAATATCAGAGTCTAAAAAAAAAAAAAAAAAAAAATCAGAGAAAATTTTATAATTGAATCTTCTATTACGTATACATAATAAAATTGTCTTAATATCATTGTTTGTTTGACTATGCATATTATTATACATTTATTAAGTAATTTCAAACCGACATAAATGTTGGATACTGTTTTTATAGTGGTTAAAGATATCTCCTCGAGACACAAAATATCACTCTGTCTGTTCTAATCTTTTAAAGTTGATTTTGACAATACACAAGACATTAATGAATATAATTTTAATTTAATTAGATAACAAGATGTTACTTAAATTTCACATTTTTTAATATACGATATTTCCTTAATATCAGAGTTAGTTGTCTTAATATATGACTTTGTTTTATTATCAGAGTTTCTAAAACAAAAAATTAATATTCACATTCCTATTTAAAAATAAAATCAATTTTTTTTTATAATTGCATGTTCTAAAGAGCTATGTATATTAATATTGTCTTAATATCAGACTTAGTTTTGGCTTTGACGTATATATTTATTAAGTAATTTTAATCTATATTCAATAACACATTGACATACATGTCAGATAGTGATGAAAAATTCTTCCTCGAGACTTAAAATATCAATCAATGTCAAAGTTTTACATTTAATGTGTAAGCAGTAGTAAATTTTCTTTTTACAGCAGTATAATTTTTTTTTTAATTTCATATTTTTAATATATGATATTTGTGTTAATGTCAGAGTATCAAAAGTCCTACTTGTATTTTTCTTATAGTTTCTTTAGTCAAACAGATACTTAAATATCAGAGTTACTTTTTCTATTTTTTATTTAATATCACAGTGTATTTAACACAAGACATTAATGATTATAATTAAATAATAAAGTATATCTGATGATAATTTTAATTTAATTAAATAAAAAAAATTGATATTAATTTTTGTATTTAAGTATCTTTATTTTAATAAAGATGTTTTACTTTAAAAACAACTTTGATGTACTGTGATATTAAATTTATTCTAATATTATTAGAGTATGTAAATTTCATAGTTTAATAAAGATGTTTTACTTTAAAACAACTTTGATGTACCGTGTTAAATAATTATTTAATATCAAAGTAACTTAATATGACATTAATATCATAGTAATTTGTAATATAAATTTTTGCAATATAAATTTGATCATTACCATTTCATTAATGTTATGAAGAATATTTTTGGAAAAAATATGTGTAAAAAAAAAAAAAAAGGAATATTTTTGGTTTGTTGGTGTTTCAAATTTTGTAATGTGTTTTGTCATAGAAATGAATGAGTGTGTAATAGGTTATGAAGAATATTATATTTCATTCTTTAATATAATTCTTAATATAATTTTTTTTTTAATTATCTTTTTTTATTCACTTATAATTTTAAGTAAATTTTGTGTGATATATACCAATAAAAAAATTTGGTATCCAATCATTACTCTATATAGTACATATAAAACTTATTATTTTTCCTCTATAAATATGACCATTTCCGATCTCACAAAAAAACAGACCAAGCAATCAACTCATAATAAATTTCAATCTATATTCAAAAAGATTGATGATCATTTTGCTGTATAATTTTATTTTTTTGCTTCGTTAATATATGAAATCTAGATATTTTACCGAATATTGAAAGTGAAAAAACTTACAAGTAAACAATTTTTCTTACAAATCATCAAGTTGTCTCACTAAGTGTTACCCAAAACCCTAAATCCTAAACCCTTAAGTATTTCATCTTCAAGAATAATCAATGGTGTATGATAATCTGTATAAAGCTGCAAACAGTTTTTTTGTTGCTTTTTAAAACCTTATTCTATCAAAATCATATGTCATTGAACATTTTTGTTTTTCCAGTTTCATCAACAAAGCTTAGAAATGATGCTATATGATCATGCTTTGCAGTAGTCACAGTTGATGAAGCAGAACAGGTTTGGGGTGAAAGAAGTGGGATCAAGGAATGACTTTATAATTACGATGAAGATGACAATCAAGTAGTTGCTAATGTTTTTTTATTTTTTGATGTCTTTTTATGTATGACTTTCAGTATGAAAAACAACTGCCGTGTAATGTAAAATGCAATTATGCATATATCTATTTCAACAAGTCATAGTAATTCTGATATTAATATATTTTTTTTACATTTTATGCTATGAAAATCAATGATAACTTAAATTTATATTTTAATATGATTGTCACATTTAATTTCTATATTTACTTGCACTAAAACTTATTCTGATATCAACAAGTCATAGCAGTAGAAAAATTTGTTTGCAGCAGCAGAAAAATTTGTTGCAGCAGCAGTAATACTATCATCAGACAGTCTTGCTTTCCGAATAATAAAATCTATATTACAAAAATCAGAAATTTCTTAATTTCTTTCTTAATCATCAAAAATAATATCAAAATTTCTTAATATCATATAAGAATAAGGACAATTAAAATCTGACTAACAACAATATTTAATGTCACAAAACAGTACCTTTTCTCTCAAAAAATAATTGACCATTTTTTTTCCTGTTGCCTCTTCTGCATACTTATCAAATATTTCTAAATGATATTAAATATCCATTTTTTTTTACATTTATCTAGACAAATAGAATTACCAATAAAAATTTTCTCTGCAGCAGTAGAACAATTTGTTGCAGCAACAGTAACATTTATTTGCACTAAAACTTATTCTGATATTAAAACTGGGAGAACAATACAATTTTTATTAGCAGCAGAAAAATTTGTTGCAGCAGCAGAAAAATTTGTTGAAGCAGCAGTAATATTTAGTTACACCAAAGATATTCTGATATTAAAAATGGGAGTACCATACAGTTTACTATAATCAGACATTCATGCTTTCTGAATAATAAAATCTATATTACAAAAATCAGAAATTTCTTAATATCTTTCTAAATCATCAAAAATAATATCAAAATTTCTTAATATTACATAAGAATAAGGTCAATTAAAATCTGACTAACAACAATATTTAATGTCACAAAATTTCTTAATATCACATAAGAATAAGGTCATTGACCATTTTTTTTTCTTGTTGCCTCTTCAGCACACTTATCAAATATTTCTACATCTTCAAATGTAAAAAAATTTGGATCTCTAATATTTTTAATTTCATTACTTATCTTGCAAAGAGCTTCCCATATAGCTGGATGTATTTCATCTTTCAAAGGTGGCAAACCAAATTCTTTAACAACCTTTACAATCATCAAAGCAGCACCATCAACTATCGCTCTTACATTGTCTAGACAAGTTTCATGAATCTATACAAGAAATAGATAGTATATCAAATTTTTTTATAAATTTGTAATAGCATATGCAAAACTTTATTATGATTATATAAAGCAATAACACCTGATCCTTATCGTATTCTAGCAAATCAAAGTAAATGTGACTGTCACAAATAGAAAAATCTTCAAATACTTCCATTCTTTTCTCCAGCTTTTTGATATGGTAGCGTAGCACACATATATTTGTTGTGTCATAAGGATAATTGCCGCATGTCAAATATTTTAATGTTTCAGTTAATAAAGAATTTGCAGCGTTAATTTCTTGTTTAACTTGACTCAAGCATTTTCACATTTTTTGCTTATAATCAGACAAAAAATCATCCACTGCTGAACTTTCTTCTTCATCAACTAACCTTTCTTCTCCTTCTGTTGAATATAACAAGCCGATAGTTAAGATTTTTTAATATCAGATTAACTGTCAGCTACTAGTACTAAGATACTATTTTTTGATACTAGTACTAATTTGAATTAATTATCAAATTATCTGTAATAATAGAAATCATCTTAATTAACTACTTTATCAAATTTATTAAGTAAGTAATATGAACTTGATATTTAAGAAAACTTATTGATATCAGATTACCTATGATTATAATTTTCAGAGACAATTTATAAAAATGAAAGAAATTTCTTAATAATTGATTAAGATCAATTATTATAATATGCCGTTTTTCAGTTTATAATTATTAACAGAATAACAATGATAATAAAATCGAAAGTTCGTTAATATCAGAATAGGTATCATCAAACGACATTAATATCAGAATAAACATTATAATGAAAAAAATTAAAGATCTTAATATGATATAACCAATCTTGAGTTTACAATGAATATCAGAATAAGCACGTAAAGAAAAAAAGAATTTTCTTATAGTTATTATCAGAATGACAATGTTAGGAAAAAGGGAATTCGTTAATATCAGATTAGCTCTCATCAGACACCTTTAATATCAGAATAAAAATGATAACGAAAAAGTAAATTTATTAATATAGTATAAGAAATTTTCAGTTTACAATTGATGTTAAGAAATTTTTTATCAGTATATTTACACCAGAACCTTATACACTTCAGTTTCAGATACCGTTAATATCAGAATAAAAATGAAAACGGCAATGATAAGAAAAAGGGAATTCGTTAATATCAGATTAGCTTTCATCAGATACCGTTAATATCAGAATAAAAATAAAAACGAAAATGAAAATATCTTAATATCATATTGGAAATCTTAAGTTACAATTAATATCTGAATAAAACTTTTAAGAATTTTTTGTTGTGTTAATGTTACATTAGCTATATTCATTTAATAAAAATGTTAATAAGAATGGAAATATTTTAATATCATATTAGAAATCTTCAGTTATAATTAATATCAGAATAAGTATCTTAAGAAAAAAATTAATTATGTTAATATCAGAATAGCAATCTTCAGTTTGAATTATATCAGAATAGCAATATTCTTAATATCAGATTATCTATCATCAGATATCCCTAATATCAGACTAACTATCATAAAAAAATTCTTAAATTCGAAATTAAGAAACTTACCTTCGTTCAGTTATGCAAATCTTAAACTTGATGAAATCATTGTTTTTAGATTTTTTTTTTTACTTTATGTTTTTATATGTTTTGTTATTCAGATCTACATTGATATTATAATAGTATAGATTAATTACGAAAATGCCACCGCATTTTTTTTAACGTAGATCAGATGGACACTTTGATCGTGCGGTTGATATTCATCCGTACCATCCGTACTTAAAAGTTGGAACGCACCCGATCCCTTCCCTATATATATATATATATATATATATATATATATATATATATATATATATATATATATATATAGGGAAGGGATCGGGTGAGGATTAGATTTTAAGTAGGGATGGTGCGGATAATATCACAGTAACATTCAAAAAAAAAATAATTAAAAAAAATCTATAAAAATTAAAAAAAGAAAGAGGACAACAATTTATTTAGAATCGCTGAAAAAAAATTCAGAAAAAAAAATCATTTTTATGGTTAAAAGGTATAATGATATTATGAATTTTGTTAATATCACCGTAATTATCAAGCTTTCTTAATATCACTACTAAGTAAGGCTAGCAGTAGTTTCACTAAGGCTAGCAGTAGTATGTAAACTAGCAGTGATATTAAGTTTTTTTCTAATATCAATGTAACTTTTTAAGTAAAATTGTTAATATCACAGTTACTTTTTACATGTTTTCTTAATATCAAAGTTAATTTTTTTAATATCACCGTAACTTTTCTTAATATCGTAATAAAAAAGACAATGATATTAAGTAAAATTGTTAATATCACAGTAGAACTCATAATATCGTTAATATCACGGTAGGACTCGTAATCAAAAAACAAAAAGTGCTCATAAAAATCTGAAAAAATAAAAAAATTAAAGAAGATAGCAATAGTAAGGATCGCTCAAAAGGAAAAAAATCAAAAAAATCGTTTACATGGTCAATTGGTACCGTGAATGTTAGCGCAAATCTTGACTTTTTTACAAAATGTGAAGATCAGATCTGAAATGGGCGGTCCAGATCAATCCGCACATCCGCACGAATTAAAAAAATCCGCACCTGATCTTCACTCTATATATATATATATATATATATATATATATATATATATATATAGGGTAGGGTTAAAATGAAAAGTTTCTTATAATGAAAAGAATGAGAAGGCATATGGAGGTGACATGTGTCACCTTTGCCACATCACCATGCCATGTCATGTGACATGTGTCACCCCACCCACCCCCCCCTGCAAAAAAAATTTTTTTCCCGCCAAGAAAAAAAAAATTTTGGCAAAAAAAAAAAAAAAAAAAAAATCCCGCCAAAAATTTTCCGCCAAAATTTATTACTGCATCACAGTTATAAAAATACTGCATCACAATCATAATTGTGATGCAGTAACTTATAATCTTAATGCACTAAAATCATGATTATGATGCAGTAACTTTATAACCGTAATGCAGTAACTTATAACCCTAATGCACTAATAAGTTTTGGTGCATCTTTATTATAAGTTACTGCATCATAGTTAATAGTTAAGTGCATCAATTATGATGCACTAAAATCGAGGTTATAACCTTAATGCACTAAAATCATGATTGTGATGCAGTAACTTTATAACTGTGATGCAGTAATTTATAACCTTAATGCACTAAAATCATAATTGTGACGCAGTAACTTATAACCTTAATGCACTAATAAGTTTTTGTGCATCTTTATTATAAGTTATTGCATCGTAGTTAATAGTTAAGTGCATCAAGTATGATGCACTAAAATCAAGGTTATAACCTTAATGCACTAAAATCATGATCGTGATGCAGTAACTTTATAACTGTGATGCAGTAATTTATAACCTTAATGCACTAAAATCATGATTGTGATGCAGTAACTTTATAACTGTGATGCAGTAAAAAAATTTGGCGGGAAATTTTTTGCCGGAAAAAAAAATTTTGCCCCCCAAAAAATTTTTTTTTTGCGGGAATTTTTTTTTTCTGGCGGTGGGCGGGCAGGGGGTGGGTGGGGTATGGTGATGTGGCATGGTGATGTGGCAAAGGTGACACATATCACCTCCACATGCCTTCTCATTCTTTTCATTCTAAGAAACTTTTCATAGTAACCCAAACATATATATATATATATATATATATATATATATATATATATATATATATATATATATATAATCCGGATCGATTGAGAAGGTATTTATTTTGAGAAGATCGAGAAGGTTTTCAAAAACGATAGATTTTTAACTTTGATTCATGTTTTTCAAGCGTAAAACTCATTTTAATGTGATTAAAGTTCAAAATGTGTAAAAAAAATTTGAATCAATGTTAAAAATCTCTCGATTTTGTGATATATGTAGAATACTGAATCATTAGTAAAAATTTAATGAATCATCATCGTAACTCGATTTTAACAATGATTTGTGAATCAAATTTGTGATTTATATATTCGATTCACCATAAATGATGTTTACCTGTGAATCAAATAAAAAACATGAATCAATTTGCTCAAACAAAGATTTCTCAATCTTCTCAAAATAAAAACTTTCTCAATGGAACTGGAGCCTATATAGATATATATATGGACATCCTTATTTAATTTCATAAAGTGGAATAAACTTAGTCGTGTGTATACGTATCTCGTATATTTATTTTAATATCACAGTAACTCGTGCTTTTATTTTAAAACTTATAAATAATATTTACAAATAACAACAACATATATGTTGCTTTAAATAAAAAATTTAAAGGCTATGGGGTATTTATTAATTTTAGAGTAAACTACACTATTCGTCCTTGTGGTTTATGTTGACCGATGAGTTCGTCATTTGAACAAAAAAAATGCGTCGTCTGTCCTTAAATGCAAAACGTTATCTACCGTTGGCCCTTCACTCTATCGATGCATACTAACTCTCATTATATGGCAACATGTGCTAACCATATGAGGGTGTTTTGGTCTTTTCTCACATGGACGAACGGTGTAACTTATTATAAAAACAAGAGTAAAATACATCGTTCGTACCTGAACTTGTACCCAAACTGCTAGGTGAGTCCTTTAAAAAATTTAAAGTCACCCAAGGTCCCTACTGTTCACGCTTTGCATCACCCAAGGTCCCTTTGACAGTTATCCCTCTGTCAACATCCATTAAGTCCTCCATGTGCCTTGCACATGAGGGCAAAATAGTCACTTAATTGCTTTCTTTTTTATAACTATTTTGGTACAACTGGCGTTGATTGTCACTAATAGGGATGAGCTGGATGACGTGTCAGAATTGAAAATAATTAAAATTTCCTTGGCAAGGTTACCATTATTTCTTTTATTCTTTTATCCAATTGTTTGGGCTGAAAATAATTAAAAATCCATTAGCAAGGCTCGAACTGGGATCACAAGGTTTAACAAACCAACACATTACCCCCGGACCAAGGCTCCAATGGTGTTAACAATTGTTTCTTTTATTCTTTTATCCAAATATATATCTCGTCATCTTCATCTATTCAAATAAATACCCACTTATAAATACTCACACCGGAAAGGAAAGAAAGCTTATGATGACCGAGGTCCTGAGAATACAACTGAGACAATGAATTCGCATCACTCGAAAAAGTCAAATACATCATCCGATCCACTTCGTTTAAACTACTTGCAATCTATTTCCTCTTATATTATTCTCTATAAACCCTAACCCTTCTCTGCTCAGAACGAAACCTGTTAATACAAATAAGCCATAAAAACGTTTATTTATATTTTAGGATCTTCTAAAGTTTTGTCGATAACAAACGTAAAATCATTTTAACGAAACAAATAAAATACGTAAATGATTTGAGCCAAAAGTTTACTAACACACATACGTTTTCACATAAAACACTAAACCGGTAAAAGTGGTTTTATGATTTAGTAATACATATGTACAACAACTAGTGTTTACATATTGGGCAAATATATACATAACTAGTATGTATCATAATGGGTAAAATAATGGGTAAAAAGTTTAAGTATTTGACCCATTGACTTAATACAATGAATGTAGTTGGGTATAACCCAAAGTCCATGACCCATGAAGCATAACTCATAACCCATTTCATGACATCATGCATAAGTCATATATGGATATTATCCATGACCCATGGTTTTAACCCATGACCCATGAACTAGATGCATTGCATCTTGTATATACATTGTATCTACTTGGATACCCATGGTCCAAATGTCTAGGACCCATGACCTATAACCCATGACCCATGACCCAAAACCATGGGCAAAGAGGAGCATCCCACGGATCCCCAGTAATACACTGGATGGATCCCTCAAGTGACGGATCCGTGGGATCCGTGGAGCAGTAGCTAAAATCCCTCTATAAATAGTGAGCCATTTCTTCATTTTGGGTTGCCACTCTCACACATAATTTCCCCAAGTATTGTAACCTTCTAACCTTAGATCCTAAGGATCTCTATATCTAGTTTGTATTTTGTTTTTGTGTGATTCTCTAGGTTCCTATTAAAGGCGAAATCACCACCTCTTGAAGTCGAACAAGCTCAAGTCAATGAGTTGCCATACTTCGTCATCATCAAGACTACTGAGGTTCTCTTATTGATAGTTCTTTCTGCCTCCATAGAGGTGTTGTGTCAAAGGCAATAGTGAAGGATGCCGAAAGAGTCAAGACGAAAGCATTAGTGAAAGATGCTTAACGTTCGTGTCAAAGGCATTAGTGAAGAATGCCTAGAAGTCAAGTCAAGTGGCATTAGTGAAAGATGCCAATGTTGTATAATCGATGAGGTGCATCGATATACAAATAGAGATAGGTTGTATCCAAGGATATTGATTTTCTTAATGATGTTGTAATAAGGAGTGGGTCTCCTTTGGGATAGTGTTGTGTAATGTTGGGTAGTAGTTCCTCCATTGTAATGGAACTCGGTATTTAGCCTAGTACCGGATAAAGGGTAGGTGACGTTGTGATAGGTGTGGTTCTACCTTGTGGAAGAACCGGATGGTTAGCCTAGTACCAAAAAAGAGTAGGCGACGTTGTGAAGGCTTCTCCGCCAAAAGGATTTGGTGTCGTGTAGTGTTTACGAACTCTCGAGTAGGTGACTCGGGGAGTGGAGTAGGGCAAGGAAGGTGTCCTTGTAGCCGAACCACTATAAATACTCTTGTCGTGGTTATGTGCTTCTTATTCCTTATCTTTCATTACACATTTATATATCTATCTATCAACGTCCAACATACACATCCAAATAGATTGACATAAGTCGATCTAAATATTTTAAAACGAAGTTTTAATTGGTAAAACTATTCAACCCCCCCCTCTAGTTTTCCATAATTGGCATCAGAGCTTCGTTACCAAGTTTCTTAGAGTATGTTGTACTTTAAAAACTTGATACGATCTGTGTATGTTTGAAAACTACAAAGAAGGAAATATTTTAAAACAAATTGTGTCTTTGTGTTGGATATTGATAGATTATTCTAACATTTTCTTTTCAAGAAATCTTCATGCTAGGATCTCTCCAAAGTCTTCATTTCTATTCAAAGAATAATGAAGTCAACTCTCAAGGAAGAACCTAAAAGTAATCGCAACCTACTTATTCTAAGTACAATGGATTACTTTAAAAGCTCATGAAGTATTCTCGGTCTTATGGTCTCCATAAACCATACCAAGAGCATAGAGGTATGTTTACATTTCATTAGCTAGCTTACATCTACATGAATATGTTGATACTATCTTTTATTTAGACGTTAATAATCGCTAGTCTCTTAAAAGCTTCTTTTCGCCACTTTCCCGACTTACTCATCATCGGGAATAGTATTCCCCTTGATCTCGTCAAACTAACGTCGTCGTCACAAATGGATCCTTGATAATTAACTTATCAAATCCCGTTGACCAAACATCGTTTCAATTAGAAACCTCAAAACTATTTTTGTTCCATAAGCTAGTTTATAACTTATTACAAAAATAATGTCAATAACCCTTTTTCTGTCCACAGTAGCCGGATCCCTCTGGTTGTACTAGCTGGATCTATAATACAAGGGATCTGGGGGAACCGTGTGACAGAAACCAGCTATACACCTTTCAAAATCAATTCTGCTATTTTTTTTCCTTCTCCTCACAAAACACAAAAACGACCCAAGTGCTGTTTTCATCTCCATAGGACTCCATATCCTCAAGCATCCTTCTGTAGAACATCATTGTAAGTAATTACACTAATACGTTCTAATCTTCATCATCTTCATCCTAGGGTTTATGGTTATTCAATTTTTTTCTAATCAATTGATAAAATTAGGTTTTGCAAAATTGATCACTAGAAAAGGTTTTCACATAACTAAGATTATATTGTGCTTACAACATTGTTAATACAAAACAAATCCATAAACCCATCTAAACAAATTTTGCCTAATTGGAATATTTGTTTTTTTTGGACCAACCATGCCTAAAGCCACCCAACAAGACCACCATGATACCATCCACTCTCTCACCCAATACTATCGAAAAGAGGAGTTGTCAAAAACCGATCGCAAATTCTTCAAAAGACTTGAAAAACGACTTATCTACAAAGGTTGTGTGGTAAAGGAATGTTTCCTTGAACATACCGACATTAGTCAAGTCTTCTCGGCAATCAACTTTGATTGTATTATTGATATTGATGAACAAATTTTTCCGGTTTTCATCTTTGAATTCTACAAAAGCGTTAGGATCATTCGAAACACCAATGATATCATTTCAATCGCCTTTATCATCAATAAACAAAACTTCACTCTACCCCTCAACACATTTTCTCAAATCCTTCGCATTCCTTGTGAAGGAATTTGTATGTACTCTCAAGATTGGGCAATATCCACTCAATCTTTTGCTCTTGATTCAAAACAAGTCTACCATACTCCTCTTGATGACCCCGCAACCGTTCGAGACACTATTTTCAAAGTTAGAGCCGACCAATCTCGTTTCAAACGCAACAAAGAGCTTATTCACTGTTGGAATCACTCCTAAACTATATTTCAAGTGTTTGTAATCAATGTGTAATAGGTTGCTTAATTAGGCTTTTATGTTAGTAATTATGGCAAGGCTTATGTAGAAAGCCCATAAGCCTTGACCCAAGCCCAATAAGGAAAGGAAGGGAACTTGTGTGTTGCCCTAGTTACTTCCCTATAAATAATGTTGTAAACCTTCATTTGAAGGTTGGTTGTTCACTTTGCAATATCACTCTACGCATAACATTTCTCCATTTCATACGTGTGTGTTTGTTTAAGTGTTCATCCAATCACCTTGTCTATCTTTCTTACATATTGATGCTTGTGTTACAATATTGTGACCTAACAGTGGTATCATTTGCCATCTAGTTGGGTGAAACAATTTTTTTTTGAAGTATATTGGTCTACACGTACGTTTCGGTTCTACATCATTTCATACGCTTTAAAACTCTAAAATTAACACTTTAAAACTCAAGATTCTTGTATTTTAAGGTTTATTTTGTGTAAAAGTTTATGTTTTTTGCATCAAGTTTGAAACTTTACGTGTGTATCATTGTGTTTAAGCTTGTTTTGGTACGTGTGGTGTTTTCTACGCGTAAGGGTGAATGTGTTTTTGGTTCATCAAGTTTCCAACTTTTGTGTTATTTTGGTGATATTGAAGCTCGTTCATCGTTAAAATCAAGTTTCTTAACCTTTTTAGCTTCAAAAATCATATTTGGTGGAAGTTTGTGTGTTTTACGCATAGCTAAACCCTAGTTTTACTCGTAAGCCTCCAAGTCTAATCCTAAGCATTTCTTACGCGTAAGGTTATCATCATTTGATCTTCAGTGCTATTGGTTTACTCAGTGTTTTCTTCCTAGGATAAGCCTGAAAACACTTCGACTTTGGATATCTTTCACACTGGTATAAGTGTAAAGGATTTTTGGGCAAAAACCTAGTTTTACGCCTAAGCTAAACCTTACGCGTAGAATTCTACTCATAAGCCTTTGGTTTATGCCTAAGCCTGTCTTACGCATAAGCTAATATTATGCATAAGGATTCTACTCATAAGCCTTTGGTTTACGCCTAAGCTAAGTTTTCCTCAAGTCTACGCGTAAACTATTCCTACGCGTAAGCGCTATTCTTACGCGTAAGTTGGTTTCTACGCATAAGGTGCTTTCTACGCATAAGCTGGTTTTCTACGTTTAAGGTTAGTTCATCAACATTGTTTCATTCGACTACAAAGATCCATCATCAACACAAGTTTCAAGATGACTCAACCATTATACTCTAGCTACTTCCCTCATATGTATCCTCAACAACAACAACAACAACTCTATCAACAATATCCTCCACCATCACCACAACAAATGCAACAATTTCAACAACATTTTCTTTAAGGAGCAATTCCACCACAAATGATTCAACCACCCCCTAGTCTACAAGTACAACCTTACACAAACTTTCAAAATCAGCATTCATCCAAGTATGCTATGAAGGAACCGTCTTGGTTTGCAAAGATGTGTGAAGCTTTAAGTAGCCAACAATCCATTCATGAAGCTGGATCACTTGATAGGCCTGCAATGCTCACTCCCAGAAACTACGATCAATGGGTGATAAGGTTCTTTAGGTTGTGTGATCTAAAGAAGCCACATGGAAAGTTCTTGAAGAAATGTCATCCTTGAAGGTCCATTCCAGATGCCTACTCTCACTATACCCGGAGATCCGAATGCTAATCCACCAAGAGATGATATCACCAACGTCGTCGGTCTTTATCAACTTACTACTGACCAACTTCTACACTTAGAAGCAGATGAACTTGCAATGCAATATATCCTTTTGGGATTACCCAATCCGATACTTTGTAGTGTTGATGCTGAGAAGACTACTAAAGCAATGTGGGAGCATACTCATCTTCTAATAGAAGGCACAAAACTCAATCAAGAAGACATGGAATCAAAAATCTACTTAGCATATGAGCACTTCATGAATGAACCAGGGGAGACATTAGAGTCATATCATCATCGTTTTTCAGACATCATCAATGACTTGGAAAAACATAATATTATTATGCCAAGAATTGCAATCAACACTAAGTTCCTTAATAGTCTTGGTCCTGATTGGGAAAAGTATGTTATTTTCATCCGTCAAGCGAAGAATCTTCATCATGCTACATACGGATTGTTGTACGACTACTTGAAACCTCATCAAAAGGAAGTTGACAAAGAAAGGATCATCCGTGGAGTCCCTGCTTCGCCTTTACTCCCGGATAATCAAACACTTGCTTTGTAGGCTCAAACTTGTTATCCTCAATTCCCGACCTTACAAACTGTCTTCACAAATCCTCCACAACCAACTGCTCAGATCACACCATATGATCCCTCACAAGAAACTCAACTGGTTCCATACAACAGTAACAATGATCAAGCACTTTACAGTGAAGCTAATGAGGATGCAGAAGCTTTTGATGCATTGCAACAAGGGTTTGTCATGATTGCTAGTGCCTTCGGCCGATATTTCAACAAATCCGACAATCTCATTCATACCTCATCAAACACAAGGAATCAAACACAAGGAATCAGAATCGTGGTAATGTTCATCAGATGGGTAGTGGTCAAGGGTTTAATGCTAATGGCAGGAATAACATGGGTGCTCCACAACAACGGGCTCAAGTGGTTGATCAGGGAAATGCTTAGACTGTAGTTAATGGTCTTTGTTGTTATAACTATAATGAGAAGGGTCATCTGGCTAATGCATGCCCAAAGCCGAGGACAAGAGGCAGTGCTTATCACAAAGAGTCTTTACTCTTGGCTCTCAAGGATGAAGCTGGTGGAACTCTTACCAACAAGGAACAGAGCTTCATGGCAAATGCAGATTCTGATGATGACATGGAGGACTTGCAGGCTAACGCAGCAGGGATGTTAATGGCAAACATGCAAGAACTCTACGTGAGTGACACAGGCCCAGTGTATGACACTGACGGCTTGTCTCAGGTACCGGATCAAACTATATTTATTACTGATCTGATATCTCCGCCAACATCTGCATCTGACGGGGATTAGAGTGTTCAACATGAGCCGTATACATCTCATTCCAATGATAATCAAATAGATCCCGTAGTTATATTTGACGATCAAGATGACCTTATGGTTAATTCTGATAATCAAGTTGACTCCGTGGTTATATTTGAGGATCTAAATAATGATCGTGCTAAGACTCACGTTGAACAAGCAGAACCTATGTCTAATCCAGATATTGAACTCATGATCTTAATTCAGACCCAAGAATGTCGAATGGAAATGTGCCTAGACATCAATAAGAAATTAAACGATAAAATTGCATTGTTGACTAAGGATAATGAATGCTTAAAGTTCCAACTCAACATTTTTCAAACACAAGAAAAACGTGAAAAAGGTTTTGAAGTCGCTTTTGCTAAATCTTAACAAAATGGAAAATCTTTGGGAAAATAGATATGTGATCTAGTTGCATCCAAGAATGCTTTGTTGTCTCAAATAGAACAACTGAAATATGATCATAAACAAAAACTTAACGCTCTCACTTCGAAAACTCAAAAAGCCAAGTCTGAGTTGTTAACTTGTCAAAAACAGGTGTGAGTAGAAAAAGCATTCAAGGAAACAAATAGATGACTATCTTGAAGAAATTGTCGACTTACAAAATAAAATCAAAGAGTTTCGAAATGTTGTTTATAAACATGGTGAGTCAATCACAACTATTCAAAAGTTTACTTTTAAACCAAATCCAAATGGATATGGACCGAATCTTGCTGATTACAAACAAAAGTTTTCACATAGAGCATTCAAACCAAATCCTCAAGTTTACAGTGCAGAACACATAATTGATGATTCCATTATGAATGTTGTTGAATATAATCGTTTGGAGGAATTAGATGCAGAAGACAAGAGTCGGTCAAAATTAGAAAATGTTGTTTATAACAAACCATTTAACTATTCAAAAGCCATAACTTTCCTCGCACAACAGGACAATTCTAACACACCTTGGGTTATCACGCCTACTTCTGAGTCTTCTAATGTTGGTCCCCAACCCAATATTGCACAAATTAATGGTCCTTTACCTTCACTCAGTGAAGTAAAAACATTACCCGAACGTTGTCAAATTCTTAAATATTTTTAAACATTCATATCGGATATCAAACTTTTGGAACGTGAAATTGAAATCAATTCTGAAATAAAAGTTGAACATTTTCAATCGCCTCATGCGTGAGAACAAAGAGATATTTTTAAGAATCGAATTTTACCTCATGTCCGAAATTTGAAAATATGTGCAATATATTGGGAAAGGGATTTTCACAAGGAACTTGGACTTATGAAAACATATTTTGAGAAAACAGAAACATCGATTTCAAATACAAAACGCAAAAAGAAAATGTTAAGAAAAGATGTTATCTGTGCTGATACCATAAATGTCGTGTTACTCCATACTGTTGCATATGCATTTGATTATATCGTTGTTGATACTGTTGATTCTGTTGAAAATGTTGAGAATACCGATAATGTGTCACAAATCAAATCTTTAAAAGTTGAAAATGAGCGACTGTTAAACGAGCTTTCGAATGCAAAACGTCATCTTCAATGGTGTAAAAAATATTCTCAAAATCGAGAACTCGCTTTGCAAAACAAAATCTAGCAGTTGCATACCAAAACTCTTAATCCAAAACTTGAGCAACTGGATGTTGAAAACGTGTCTTTAAAGTGTCAAATTTCAAAATATAAACAAGAAATTTTAAAAGTTAAAATGGAATATAGTGTCATATTTGATTTACTCAAAAAGACTCATGCTCAAGCGTCAAAAGATATTGATGATCATCTTGCATATACCAAAGATGTTTTACGACAAAATGGAAACACTCGTTCTGAAAATCAAGATTTGTTACACACTATCCATGATCTAAAATAAGAGTTGGTAAATCTTAAGCAAGATAAGAATAGAAACACAAACGTTATTGCACCAGGAATTCTTAGACTGCCTAATGACACATCACAAGAAACTAATGTGCTTCCCTCTACTGAAACAGGAATAGTTGCCTCTTTTCCCAACGCTAGCACTTCACAGCTTAAGAGCACATCAAGAAAGAATAGGAAGTTGCGACGTAAGAAAAGAACAATAAAGACCTCTGAAGTTGAAGAACACCTTAGGACTTTGAATAAGACTCAAGTTGCACCCACTTTAGATATTGCGTTAGACAAATGTAATAGAAAAAGTGATGTAACGAATGTTGAACCTTTAAGTACTTTAAATGTTATGATTGAAGCTTCTTGTGTTGGCTGTCGTAAAAGCATGTTTTCTGATTGTTGTGATAAATGTGTTGCTAATGCTATCTTACTTGTAAGCGGAATAATAGAACACGGAATACCTCTAGGCCAACTAATGCTTCTACATATGTTCTTGATAAACCACCCTCTAGTGTTCCGGCTACGATCATTGATATACCCATAGAACTCCCTTCACCTCCTAGGAAGAAATTATCACCTAGTGCATTTACTATGACCAAAGCTAAGACTAGTTGGAGATGGCATAAATGGTTACATAATACACTTGGCTTTAAATGGATACCTAAAATCATAAACATGTGTGTTTCAACTATAACTGCTTTGGAACCCTCTAACTCTTCGGGTTCCACATCTACTTCTATTCCATCTGTGTCGTCTTGTGTAATGCAGGTGATACAGATCATCCTCTGGATTGTTGATAGCGGATGTTCCCGACACATGATAGGCAATATCAAACTGTTATCAAACTTTGTTTCAAAGTTCATTGGCACTGTCAGGTTCGGGAATGATCACTTCGCAGCTATCATGGGCTACGGAAATTACATCAATGATAACATCGAAATTAGCATGGTTTATTACGTGGAAGGTCTCGTTCACAATCTCTTCTCAGTTGGTCAATTTTGTGATGGAGATTTGGAAGTTGCTTTTCGGGAGAAAACTTGTTTCATTAGTGATTTACAAGGAAACGATCTTATGTCTGGAAACCGTACATCGACATGATTGCTTCATCTCCCATATGTCTACTTTCAAAGGCAACATCTACAAAATCTTGGCTATGGCACCTTCGACTCTCACACTTAAACTTTCAAACAATAACCAATCATGCACGATACAAACTTGTTGAAGGTCTCCCAAGATTTCAGTACTCTAAAGATCATCTATGCTCAGCTTGTGAACAAGGAAAAAGCACTCGTGCTCATTTTCCTTCAAAGGTGGAACACAGCTCTCAGCATGTGCTTCATCTTCTTTACATGGATTTATGTGGTCCGATGCGTGTGCAGACAATTAATGGCAAACGCTACATCTTGGTAATTGTGGATGATTACTCAAGATGGACTTGAGTTTATTTTCTTCAAACTAAAGATCAAGCTCCACAGATGATCATCACCTTTTTCACGAAAATTCAAGTTCAACTCCGGAACACAGTCAGAAAAATCAGAACAGACAAAGGAACTGAATTTGTGAATCAAACTCTTCGTGCATATTATGAGAAAGTGGGAATTGAGCATCAAACATCCATCGCACGGACACCAGAACAAAACGGAGTGGTTGAAAGACGAAACCGTACGTTAGTGGAAGCTGCAAGAACGATGTTGATAAATGAAAAACTTCCAGATTACTTGTGGGCTGAAGCCGTGTCAACTGCATGCTACACTCAGAACCGTTCAATGATTACTAAACGCCACAACAAAACACCATATGAGCTTATCCACAACCATAAACCGAATCTCAAACACTTTCATGTATTTGGATCCCTTTGTTACCTAAATAATGACCGTGATGACTTTGGTAAGCTCAAAGCCAAAGCTGACATAGGAGTCTTTGTTGGATACTGTGAGAATTCTAAAGGCTACCGGATCTGGAATCGTCGTACAAGGGAAATTACGGAAACGATTCATGCAAATTTTGATGAACTTATAGAAATGGCTTCTGAGCAAAACAGCTTGGAACCCGGTCATAACCGTCTAAACTTCCCCCAAACCCCATCATCAGCTGAACCAAGCTTACAGCTTACTCGTCAACAAATGGAACAACTATTGGCTCTTCTATTTAGTGATGATATTGATCAACGTGCTCCAGATGTATCAAACGTTTCAGCTGCTCAACCTGATAATAATCCAATACCTGATACACCTGAAACAACAGCTGTTGAAGAAGCACCTCCAATTGATTCTACAACAATAGCCGAACAAACCGCATCCAATGACGCTGAACCAGCTGATTATCTTCTAAACCATGAAGTACCCCCAACCTGCAGATTATGATCCAAATGCGTTCTTCAACCCTTTTGCTAATGATTCTGCCACTTCCGATGTTGCGGAATCATCTATAAGTCATTTGAATCCTCCTAATCTGCATAATGTATATCAACATCAACCCTCCACACATCGTTAGCCTAGAGACCATCCTCTTATGAATATTATTGGAAACCCGAATCAACCAGTCGTAACTAGACAACGTCTTCAGACAGACGGTGAATATTGCATTTATGCACTTACCATCTGCCAAGCTGAACCCAAAATGTTAGGAATTAGAAATTCCATGTATTAAAGAGTCAGTCACCTCAAGTATATGTAATCGTTAGAAAGCTCGTAGTCGTAGTTATTTCAAGCTAAGTAGTATTTAGTTAAGTATCACCGTGGAGGACGGACGGGTCTTTACCCACTGTATGCCTGATCCACAGCCCGTTGTGTGGCGTTTTATGTAAGACTATAAATACTCTCTACCTCCCAAGGTAGAGAGTTGGAGCTCATAATAAGAATTTTCTTTCTTTTTTTTTTTTTTTTTTTTTGGGTAAAAGGGAACTTCCACCCTGGTAAAAAAAAGAATTTTCTTTCTCTCACTAAAGTTCCCTAAACCTCTAACTTTCTCTCTCTAGAATCATCTTATACGCCTACTTTGTGTTTGGTTTGATGTGTATGTGAAATCCAATATCCTACAATTGGTATCAGAGCGCCATGGTTAGATCTTATCTTACATATCTTTGGATTTCTAGTGGTTTTTAGGTGGTTTTTGAGTTTGAAAAAGTTTAGTGGTTTTTGCATCATTTGGTTGATCTCTAGTGTTAAAGTTTGGATTTTGGTAGTACTTTTGTGTTTCGAATCATCTCAAGTGTTTAGGTTTTGATTTGGAAGGCTTGAATCATCGTGGTTGGGTTGTTTTTGGATTGAAAAGTGTGTTTTGGAAGTTTTTCAAGTTAGCGACATGGCTCTCGGTATAATTTTCTTGGTAGCGACTTACTTTGTAAATCTGTAGCGAGTTGCAGTGTATTGTGGTAGCGATTTGGTCTTAGCGACTTGTCTAGTGAGACAAGCCGACAAACAGTACAAGTAGTGGATTCTCCACTACGGGTAGCGACTTGGTGGAAGTTAGCGACTTGTACGTGTGTTCGTTAGCGACTTGGTGTTAGCGACTTGGTACATAGCGAGTTGCTATTTAGCGACTTGACTCATTAGCGACTTGGATCTTAGCGAATTGCTGCCAAAATTTTGCTAGCGACTAGAGGCTTAGCGAGTTGCTATTTAGCGACTTGACTGCTGTTTTAGCGACTTGGGACTTTAGCGACTTGGTAGTATAGCGACTTAGTAGTTAGCGACTTGGTGCATAATTTTCTAGCGACTTGGGTGATTTTCTTAAATACGGTTTTCTCTTGATTTAGTAAAATCCCGTGAAAGAATCTATTTCCCGGTTTAATCATAGAGTTATAAAATCCCGTGTTATCTGTTAACATGTCTACCAACGTTCCTACTATCATCTCCACTGTTGCAGAGGATGTTCAAGCTACTGGCTCAGATACTCGTCCACCCATGCTTGACAGAACTGACTATGACTCTTGGGCTCAACGAATCAGACTGTACTGTCTTGGAAAAGAAAATGGGGTTAACATTCTCAAATCCATTGATGAAGGACCTTACCGAGTTGAAACTACTAGAGATGTACTTGATACTACTGAAGATGGAACTCTGATTTACGGAATGGACAGACCAAAGATGTATGATGAGCTTGATGATAAGGAGAAAAAGAGATTCGATGCAGATATCCGAGCCTCTAACATTATACTGCAAGGTCTACCAAAAGACATCTACAAGCTTATTAATCACAACACCGAGGCAAAAGCTGTATGGGATAATGTCAAGATGCTTCTCTCTGGTTCTGAGCTAACTATTGAAGACCGTGAATCACAGCTGTATGATGAATTTGAGCACTTCAAGATGAAACCAGATGAGAGTGTCTATGAGTACTATGTGAGATTTCATAAGCTTGTTAATGATATGAGGAACATCAGAATGACTATGCCTAACATTCAGCTGAACTCAAAGTTTGTAAACAACATGAATCCCGAATGGCACAAACTTGTCACTTCTGTGAAGCTCACCAAAGGTTTGAAGAATACAAACTATGAGCAACTCTATGCCTTACTTCTTCAAAATGAGAGACATGCCATGTTTGAAAAGAGGATTCTTGATCAGTTCAAAGGTCAGGGAGAAACAAGCTCTACAAATGATTCAACTGCTTTTTTCACAAATGATGGGATTACCACCAAAGCTTCTCAAGTTGTACCCACGGGAGATGGTAATCACAAACTCATTTCTGATCCAAGGCTCAAGCAACCAGATGCAAATGCTGTCGTGGAACATTTCATCAATCAACTGGCACTCATGGTTAAAGAGAACATGACACTTTCACCTCACACTAACAAACTTCACACCTGCAATGAGATCCGAACCGCCTCCAATCTTCACAACTATGCTTTGATCAGAGATGGGAAAATTATAGGGCAGTCAGTTCAAGAAAGGCAGTTTGATCAAAGAAAGGGTGGAGCAGGTGGAGGTTATGCTGCAAATCAGAACAGAGGAAGGAATGGAAATCAAGGTCAAGATAAGCCGATTAAATGCTATAACTGTGCTGGTGAGAGACACATTGCAAGAAACTGCACATCCCCAAAACGTCCACAAAATGCTGAGTACTTCAGGGATAAGATGTTGCTTGTGCAAGCTCAGGATAATGGTGCAGCTTTGGATGAAGAGGAATTGCTGTTCTTGACTGAGGGAAATACTAAGACATATGATGCAGATGTGGATGAGCAACCAATTCAGGAGATAGGGCATAATCATCAGAATGCCTTTCAAGTAGCTGATTGTGATGCATACGACTATGATGTTGATGAAGAACCCACTGCACAAACCATCTTCATGGCTAGCATTTCTCCAATGGTCTCTCCTAAAGTCTCTTCATCACCACAAGCTCGTCCATCCAAAGACAAACTCATCTCTGAGGTATTAAAATTATACGATGAAGTTGATGAGCAAAAGATACATAACGAAGTACAATCAACTGTGTTTATTGAATCAGATATTGAAAATATGGGTGATATCAATGTTGTCCCATATGATCAATATGTGATACAAAGTGAAAGTGAGATTGTACCAAGTGATGCATCTTCTGCTGTCAATAATGATTTTGTTTTTGATGAATTCACTGCATGTGCCTCTGATGATTCTGTAATTTCTGAACTAAATGCCTATAAAGAACGTGTTGCTATTTATGAACAACGTGCAAAATTTGAGTTGACCACTCGTGAGCAGGAAATGGATGACCAAGTACGTACAATCATTAGAAAAAGTAATTTTAAAGAAGAAGTATTAAAACAAGAGTTAAATTCCTTGCAAGAAAAGCTTTCTAAAACTGCTAAGCAAAAACAAGAACTTCAAGAAAATGTGAAAATGCTTAAGCAAGAATTTAATGCTAAGGAATCAAAACTCTTGAAAGATTTTTCTAATCTGAAAACTTTGAAAAACAAACTTGAAAACAAGTTGTACATACAAGGGAACACCATTCAGACTGCTCAAATGATCACTAAGCATAGAGTCTTAAGCGATAAGCATAGCATACCCCTTGTTGAGGAACCAAATCCAGAGGTCATTAAAAAGGCTAGAAATGCTCATAAGGTTCTTTATGATGGCAAGGAAATCCTTAAACCTAAACAGAAACCTAGTTGCGTTGAGTGCACTGAGGAAGATAAGAAATCAGATGAAGTCACTAGGGAAAAGATGATCAAGAAATTAGATGATCCTAAATGCAAAGAGAAGAAAATAAAGATCACACCTCATGATTACAAGAAGGAAAATTGGATTTCCTTGAACATGTTTAAGCCTCAGACATTGTTAACACCCGAACAAGTGTTCTGGAAAAAGGATTTAGACAAGAAAAAAGCAGAGAATCTAGTTGTAACGAATCCTCCCCTTAGGAAAATGCCTAGAGCGACTGTGTATCCTCCAAATACACCAATGCATTTAGTACCTAGGACTATTGCCACGAAAAGCAAGACCTTAATCAGTCAATATGTTATTTTTCAACTATTTGTTGATTTTGAGAAAACTTGTAAGAAAAGGATCACACCCACTGGCATAACTGAAGGGGAAAGGGGTTTTGAGCAAACAAAAGAATGTTATTTAACTGAAGTCATGCCTTTCTTTAAACAACTAAAAGATCAGTTTGAAAGCCTCAAAAAAGGAATGAACCTAGACATTAAAGAAATGGAAAAGGAGTTTGATGCTATGATTGTTGAGGTTAGTGACTATGAGCGTGCACTAAAATATAATGAGATTGAGAGGAAGAACTTACATACATTAAATGAGACTCTTATTACTGAATGTGTTGCTCAAGATGTGTTTTTCACTGCTACAAATTGTTCTATTAATGCTTCCCAATTTCATGAATTATCTGTTGCCCTGAAAGTCTCCCATGATCGTGTCATTGAGCTTGAAAAGACTAATTTTAAACTAAATGAGAAAATTGAACTGGATGATCACGACAATTTGATTAAACATTTTTCTAAACTAGAGGCTGAGCATTTTAATTTACAACTAAAATATCAACATCTTAAAGAAAATGTCAAAACTTCAAATATCAAGACATCCTCAGATGCTCCAGAGTTTGATGCAGTTTTTCAAATTAACAAACGTGATGAACAGATTCAAGCTCATTGCAACACGATCAGAAAGTTGAAAGCCCAAATCTCTCAATTAAAGGGTCAAACGAACAATATGACAGGCTCCCAAATGCCTCCTCCTCTAGATTCTCAGAATTCTCAAACGTTTCATCTTCAAAACTTGGTAAATGCATTACAAAAGGAAAACGAAAGTTTTCTAGAAGAAAATGAAAAGGTTAAACGTCATTTCAATAAGTTATTTGAATCAATAAAAGTCACTCGTAACAAAAATAACGAACAAATAGCTTCATTGCAAAAGGAAATTGAGAATCTGAAGAGTCAGGTAAAAGGGAAAATGCCAATGACCAATGGGGAGAATGGTGTATCTAAGGTTCACTCTTGTAATAAATATGCCTTGTCTGTGAAATATGTCCCCCCTCATCTCAGGAATAACAAACTTGCTATTCAAACTTATTTCTCATCCTTTAAGGATTGTCTAGAATGTCTATGTGAGATTGTTGAAGAGGATAAATTAGAGAAACCACTTGACAATGCAATTGGGCATGCATGCTTATATGCCAAACGATCTCAAGAAATTCTAGAATGCTTAATCACAATATGCCCAAAGTCCTTAGGTGAGAGAGTTAATCCTTTGATTCCAAGTTCGATGCCTAGTGCCAAGTATGATATTCATTCGATGTCCAATGTTTTGAATGTGAACCTTAGTGTGCCTTTAAGTAGTTCAGATTCCAGAGCTGTCAATGCTAAGGAAGAGAACTCTAGTGTGCCTTCTAGGAGTACAAATCCCAGCACTTCTAGTGTAAAGAAAGTGAACCTTGGTGTGCCTGCATGTAATTCAGATCCCAGAACATCTAAACAGGAGATGCAAAGAGTAGCAAAACCAACTAATGTTCCCATTCCCTCTACAGGAGTAATCAGTGACATTAAAGCAAGCAGGTCAAAGTCGCAAGCTAAGAATGTGCATTGGAAGAGAGTAGAAGACCTACCTAGGAACTTTAAGTTTGAGCCGAATAAAACGAATCGTGTTGATTCTAGTATTAGACATAGGCGTACTGTGTTTAATTCGAATTCTGATACTATTTGCAAACCTTGTATTGATGTCTGCTTGAATTCTGTTTCTAATCATGAATGTGGTGTTAATGTTTTGCCTAATGATGTTAATTGTCCAGTTAATATGGTTAATGCAAAAAATCATGCTAAGAAGGCTAAAAGGCAAAAACGAAAGAAAGTTAGAAAACAGTGGAAACCCACAGGAAGAACATTTAGTAAGATAGGCTATCATTGGATACCTGTTGGTCATAAGACTAATCAGACAATGCCCACTAGAAAATGGATGCCTACTGGTAGAACTATTCCATTAAGAAGTGAGCACACTTTGAATAGGGCTAATACAGAAACTAGTACTGCATCTATTCATAATGATTCCATTGCCTTAATTTCTGATATGAATGCTTCTATTTCTGATGTGGGTGTTCCAACCATTGTTACTAACCAAATGGAACCCATTCTTGCATGGGGATCCCAATTATCCAGTTATCCATTCTTGTCTGTGTTCAACTGCAGATCGTTCAAATCGTTCTGTGGTACCTGGACTCAGGCTGTTCCAAGCATATGACTGGCGACCGGTCGCGGCTCATGAACTTCGTGAGCAAATTCATTAGGACAGTTAGATTCGGGAATGATCATTTCGGTGCAATTATGGGTTATGGAGACTATGTTTGGCAAAAGTGTTATCTCCAGGGTTTACTATGTAGAAGGTCTTGGTCATAACTTTTTCTCTGTTGGTCAATTCTGCGATTCTGATCTAGAAGTAGCCTTCAGAAAACATACCTGCTTCGTTAAAGAACTTGATGGTAAGGAACTTTTAAGAGGTTCACGTGGTTCAAATCTATACACCATCTCTATCGAAGATATGATGAAGTCCTCTCCAATTTGCTTGCTGTCAAAGGCTTCTAAAACAAAGTCATGGTTATGGCATCGTCGTCTCAATCACTTGAACTTCGGCACCATCAATGATCTCACCAGAAAGGACTTAGTTGTAGGTTTACCTAGACTCAAGTATGAAAAGGATCATCTTTGTTCAGCATGTCAATTGGGAAAAAGCAAGAAGTATGCCCATAAACCCAAACCTACTAACTCTGTCATAGAAGTTCTTCATACAATTCATATGGATTTATGTGGACCAATGAGAGTGCAGAATATCTTTGGGAAGAAATATGTGTTAGTTGTGGTTGATGATTACTCTAGATTCACCTGGGTCAAGTTCTTAAGGACAAAGGATGAAACTCCTGATATCATCATCAAACTCATCAAACAGCTGCAGGTTCGACTTAATAAAACCATCAGAATTATCCGAACAGACAATGGAACTGAGTTTGTTAACAAACAACTTAGTGAATTTTATGAAAGCATTGGAATCAGCCATCAAAGAAGTGTTCCACGAACTCCTCAACAGAACGGTGTATTGAAAGACGAAATCGAACTCTTGTAGAAGCCGCTAGAACAATGCTGATTTACTCAAAGGTTCCAATGTTTCTCTGGGCTGAAGCTATTACCACTGCATGCTACACACAAAATCGTTCCCTGATTCACACTGTTCATGGAAAAACTCCATATGAACTTGTCCACAACAGAAAACCTAATCTCTCTTTCCTTCGTGTGTTTGGTGCATTGTGTTATCCAACTAATGAGGGTCAAGACTTAGGCAAACTTAGAGCTAAAGCAGACATTGGAGTTTTTGTAGGGTATGCAACAAACAAAAAGGGATACCGAATCTACAACAAAAGAACCCGAAATATCATGGAAACAATTCACGTTACGTTTGATGAGCTGACCGGTCAAATGGCTCCTGGAAAATCCAGTTCAGGACCCGCACTTCAAAATAGTCCCATTTGTTCATCCCTTGTACCTAATTCTTCTTCAGCAACTCCATATGTACCTCCATCTGAAGATAATTTAAAGAAATTGTTTGATCCTATGTTTGATGAACTTTATGAGCCAAGTACTAATGAGGTATCGATTCCTACAACAGAGGCTGCTCATATTCCTGTGATTGAAGTCAATCCTTTAGTCTCAATATCATTAAGTCAAGAAGCGCCTGCTGCTGATCCTTCAGTCTCTACAACAAATCATCAATCTTCGAATTTACATCATGGAACTGGTTCTGGCATCAATGATGAAGTTAATCCCTTTGCTACTCCTGAAGATGCTCCATTTGAAAACATATTTGCTCCTGAATCATCATCAGAACCATCTTCTTTAGGAGACATCGACTCTGCTACTTCAGTCCCTCAACAACTACCACATGAACACCTCAGAAAATGGACTCACGATCATCCATTAGACAACATCATTGGAAATCCATCTCGTCCAGTATCCACACGGAAACAACTTGCAACCGATGCCTTATGGTGCTTCTTCAACTCCGTACTCTCTAAGATCGAACCAAAAGATGTTAAAACCGCCATGAATGAGGATAGCTGGTTCAATGCCATGCAAGATGAAATTCATGAGTTTGATCGACTTGATGTATGGGAGTTAGTACCTGCTCCAGACTGTGCTATGATTATTGCTCTTAAATGGATCTTCAAAGTGAAACTGGATGAGCATGGTGATGTGTTGAAGAACAAGGCTCGATTAGTTGCTAAAGGATACCGTCAAGAGGAGGGTAATGACTTTGAAGAATCTTTTGCTCTAGTTGCTCGAATCGAGGCAATCAGAATCTTTTTGGCTAATGCTGCTAGTAAGAACATGGTAGTCTATCAGATGGATGTAAAGACGGCATTTCTGAACGGAGATCTTAAAGAAGTCGTCTACGTCAGCCAACCTGAAGGATTTGTGAATCAAGAGCATCCTACTCACGTTTATCGTTTGAAGAAGGCTCTTTACGGTTTAAAGCAAGCTCCAAGGGCATGGTACGATACACTGTCAAAGTTTCTTCTATCTACCGGATTTAGCAAAGGAGCAGTTGATCCAACATTGTTCATCAGGAAGTCAGGCAAACATTTAATTCATGTTCAAATTTATGTTGATGATATCATCTTTGCCTCGACTGACCCCAATGAGTGTGACCGTTTTTCAAATGAAATAAGTTCAAATTTTCAAATGTCAATGATGGGACAAATGTCATTTTTCTTGGGATTACAAATTTCACAAAGTCCTGGAGGCATTTTCATAAATCAATCTAAATATGCAACTAAGATCTTAAAGAAATTTGGATTTGATTCAAGTGACCCTATTGACACTCCCATGATTGATCGAACCAAACTAGATGAGGACCACTCAGGGATCATGATTGACCAAACGAAATATCGTAGTATGATTGGATCCCTGATGTACCTCACTGCTAGTAGACCAGACATCTTGTTCGCTGTTTGCATGTGTGCTAGATACCATGCTAAGCCTACTAAAAAGATCCTTGAAGCTGTTAAACGGGTCTTTCGGTATCTCCAAGGAACCATCAATATGGGTCTTTGGTACCCGAAGGACACCGGTATGTCACTAACAGCCTATGCAGATGCTGATCATGCAGGGTGTCAAGATACTCGTCGAAGTACATCTGGAGGTGCTCAGTTTTTGGGTGATAAGCTTGTGAGCTGGTCTTCAAAGAAGCAAATGAGTACTTCTATTTCCTCTACAGAGGATGAATACATAGCCATGTCATCTTGTTGTGCTCAAATCTTATGGATGAGATCTCAATTATCTGACTATGGCTTTGAATTCAACAAAATCCCTCTGTACTGTGATAATAAAAGTGCTATTGCTCTCTCATGCAACAACGTTCAACACTCAAGAGCAAAGCATATCCACATTCGACATCATTTCATCAGGGAACAAGTGGAAAAAGGTGTGGTGGAACTCTATTTTGTGAGGTCTGAATATCAGTTAGCAGACATCTTCACCAAAGCTCTTCCAAGAGAACGTTTTGAGTTCATTCTTCCACGACTTGGCTTGAAAAGCCTTCAACCAGAAACACTCAAACGTCTTCAGGAGGAAGACGAGGAGTAAAAGGTTTCCTTCATCTATCTCTTGTATATATCTATTTGAAAAACAAAATACAAAATTATAAAACCTTCAAAAATCAAATAGAAAAATATAAAACTTTCAAAATCCATAAAAATTTGTAAAATTCGAAAAGCCCTAAAAAAATATTGTCTTTTTTGTCATGTTTTTCTCGATTCGATAATATCTACGGTCTTTGTGCTGTCATTCCAAGAATGACACGGGTCTTTAGATATTGTTCGAATTTTTATTTAAAAAAAAAAAAAATCATCAAAAAATCAAAAAAATAAAAAAAAAAGAGAAAGAGAATAAATGGTTTATTGTCATTTCAGGCAGTAACCCGCTTTTCAAAGAAAGAACAGAGCCATACTTTATCATGTTTTCAGAATCCCATGCTCTGATTCTATAAACACTTATCTGCTGAAAACTAACCGCTTTGAAAAATAACTAGTACTCTATTTTTGATAATCATCTCGACTTATTTGTCAAAACATATATCTCTCAATCAACAACCTTTGTCATTGATTGAGGGGAAGAATGATTTCAATTAAATTAAAAAGTTATTTGTCATTCAATTGTTTTCAAAAGATATTCATGCATGTTTAATCAATGGAGTTTAAAGTCTTAATATCCGACTCTTGTCAGCTAAAATGTTTTTCATAATCAAGTCACAATTCTCCTTAAAAAGCTTTCAAAATCAATTTAAATCTATAAGAGATCACAAATTTCAAATGATTTGATAATTGTGATCGGGGGAGAATGTGTGATTTAAATTAGATTTAAACTGATAATTCGATAAATGGTTTTATAAGGATGTACAAGCTCTCCTTCCCACATGTGACAAACGATTTCAAATTTTCCATGCACATGTTGAGGGGGAGCATCTATCTTAAACCTATGATTTGAAACGTGATCACTTATCTCAATGTGCAGGTTCCCTCTAGTATGTGCAAAACTCTTTTCAAATCTTGAGGCACATATTGAGGGGGAGCAAACTTATGAAAACCTCATCCTTCCTGGAAATGCTTTATCTACTTGATTTGATCAGGGAAGTGATGTTGATATCTTTTAGAAAATGGTAATCAAAGAAGTAAATTCTTCCTCTTGCCTCCGTGTGCAAAACGATTTCAAACATTTGATGCACATGTTGAGGGGGAGCACTTGTTCTAAGAATATCAAAAACAATTCAGGTTCAAAATGTTTTGATAATATATCACAAGTATCTGGATTGATTTTCAAATGGTTTTCAATTGGTTCAAATGGCAGATGAACAATACCAAATAGACCGACCAAATTTACTTTATGTACGGTGACATAAGGATGATAAGGTTAGGTATTTGTTCCCATGATCCGCCAGAACCGGAGGGATCTACCCAGGGACAATCCACTAGTTAGTGTAGAGTTCTTAGGTATGATGATAAAAGGAGAAAAAATGAGATATGGGAAGAGTGCGGTCTGAGACTGAGCTAGTACTGGAATAAACCCAACAAGGTTCTTGCTATGAAGTCTCGGTAAGCACTGAAGGGGTTGAAGAATTAAAAAGAATTGATTGAGAAAAGGGTGAAAACAAATAGCCCTCCATATATTCAACCTTAGGGCAGAAACCGGGTTCAATTCATATGCTATTGATGGTAACATCGGTATTGAAGACAAGACGTCATGGACCCAGTGACGCACTGCACTTCAACTTTCCAAACCACTCAAGTTTCTCTTAAAAGGACTTGTTTCATTCTCACGGAGAACCGACATTATCTATCGACTTTCTCTTAGAGATTGTTGATATTGAAGAAGGAGACCCTCTCCCTTGTCTCCGGCACAGGATCCAAATATGCACATATTGAGTCTAGAGCCACGAGATCATCCATAAATCTCATTAGGACACTTTCAATGAAGACTCTCTGTTTCACACAATGTGGAAAGAGAGATTATATCTTGAGTCCTACGCTTTATCCTTGTGGTATTGCCATAACATCTGAGTGATGTGTAAACATATTCACAATGAAGATGGAAAGCCTTCTGGAGCCAACATCAAACAAGCTCCTGGTAGGTGGCATGTGAGATCTATTAAATAGATCAACCATGTGACAACTGAACAGAAACAATGGGGAGATTCAATCTTTTGAATCAATCCTGGTTCAGGTTATGGATTGACGGATACCTTTGAAAAACCGGTCTTTGTGCTTAAAAACTCTTTTCTTTAGCACATTGACCGTGTTCGAATATTTCAAATCAAAAGGTGTTTTATGATTGATAATTGATTTTCATTAAAACCTTCGTTGTATTGCAAAAACAATTTCTATTGAGCAATACACGATTGTTTTTCAAATCTCTTTTCATCAATCAGTGGACTTAAATTTACTGGTTCACTCACTCCGTGTTGTCTTCTTTGAGATGTTCCGGTTTGAGAACAGCTAGAGCAGCTGCGAAACCCTGTCAAGGAAATTCTTCGGAATTATACCTGATCACAGGCAGTACTTGTACTGATCAACGGGGAACCGTGGGCCGTGTACCTCAATTCAACGAAAGTGATCAAAGACACTTTCGTGCGATTTATTGCTAACTGTTGTATGCAGGTACGTCCTACGTTTGCAGCTGATCAGAATGAAGCGGTCAATCCATAGCAGCATACTCACTTAACACATTCATCTCAAAAGAAATCCTGATTAGTGCATCAATGACTCTGATATTTTCACTCCATGCTTCTGCTACGCTGCTGCCAATATCATGAATCAACGAAAGCTTCCGTTACTCTGATGAGAAGATATCATGATCCAGAATGTGAGCATGTCGGTCCGAATGTCACAACATCACAAAATTCCAACACCACAATGGATGTCTCAGAGATTTTTGTTAGCTGATGGTCTCATAAGCTGGCTCAAATTTATTATCATGTGGATCAGTAAAAGACCTCCACCTGGAGTAACCAAACATGCAATGTGAATAATCAATGACTACGAGCTTAGGAGCAAAGTACTACATCAAGAATGCAAGAACAATTGTTAATTTAATATCTGTTTGTATTCAATGTAATTTTAGTACATGATTGAGGTGACCTCCTTTGGGGGAGATTGTTAGGAATTAGAAATTCCAGGTATTAAAGAGTCGGTCACCTCAAGTATATGTAATCGTTAGAAAGCTCGTAGTCGTAGTTATTTCAAGGTAAGTAGTATTTAGTTAAGTATCACCGTGGAGGACGGACGGGTCTTTACCCACTGTATGCCTGATCCACAGCCCGTTGTGTGGCGTTTTATGTAAGACTATAAATACTCTCTACCTCCCAAGGTAGAGAGTTGGAGCTCATAATAATAATTTTCTTTCTCTCACTAAAGTTCCCTAAACCTCTAACTTTCTCTCTCTAGAATCATCTTATACGCCTACTTTGTGTTTGGTTTGATGTGTATGTGAAATCCAATATCCTACACAAAAATATTAAGGAAGCAATAACATATGACAATTGGATTGAATCCATGTAATAAGAACTTAACCAGTTTAAACGTCTTGAAGTATGGGAATTGGTTGCAAAACCAACAAGGGTCTATGTTATTGGTCTGAAATGGATTTGGAAAAACAAATTAGATGCTGAAGGTATGGTTATCAGAAATAAGTGAAGTCTGGTGGCTAAGGGTTATAGACAAGAAGAGGGGATTGACTACGAGGAATCATTCGCACCGGTTTCTAGACTTGAGGCTATTCGGATTTTTATGGCATTCGCGGCTCACATGAACATCACGGTCTTTCAGATGGACGTAAAAACTGCTTTTCTGAATGGTAAACTGAAAGAAAAGGTCTATGTTAGTTAGCCAGAAGGATTTGTTGATCCAGAGTTCCCTAATCATGTCTACAAACTGAACAAGGCTCTCTACGGTCTCAAACAAGCCCCTCGGGCGTGGTATGATAAGTTGTCATCCTTTCTCATCTCTCATAATTTCGTCAAAGGATCGGTCGACCTAACACTATTCATACAATATCACGGGGAACACATTTAAATCGTTCAAATTTATGTGGATGACATCATTTTTGGGTCAACACATTGATACGCGTACAACGCGCGTTCGGGGTCAAAGGAACTTCCTTTTCGTCGAGCAAGTTTTATAACAATCTAGGCAGTGAACCTAATCGCTGTAGTGTAGTATTAGGGTAAGCCACGGGTATTGATATCGTTCTCTAGGGGAATAGGAATGCTAGTGAGAAATTACTACGCTAAGTTTGGGGTTGAGGAAGATTAAATTTTTATCTTTTTTATGTTTTTTAGGAAATGGAAATTACGAATCTCGGGGTATTGGATTTGGGGGTTTGGTATTCCTACCGATTACTTCTACTTATCTAATTATCTAACCTAAGGTGAGTGTAGTCTATGTCTAATTGATGTGTGCTCTTATGATAGTTAAAAATGTATTTGCTTAGATGTTATTACTCCCTAGTTATCTCCTATTGATGGTTGAATTTTCACGTCCTTATTCTTAACGCGTTGTGTTTCTAATGTCCTAGGGTATGCATTATCCCTAACTCTTTGAAGTTACCTAAGGTTAATGACTCTGAAGTCTCTAGGATTCATAAACTTAACACTAAGGTGATCTTTGGATGTTTAGCCTACAATTCCACTAGTAACTATAAGCTAAGGTTCAATAAAGATTAATCAAGCATTAATAACACAACGGATGACCTATCGCAATACTAGGTCAATCACAATTAAGATAAGAGACAACCAATCAATATTCAATAACTAGGTTTCATATATCTAAGCAAACACACAAGTAAATTAGCCGGACATGGGAAACATGCAAGCATACACACAAACAATTGAAGACATGATTGAATCAATGAAGTAAAACACTTATCTTGTTGTAAAATAGGGTATGGAACCCTACGATACTGCCCAAGACAGCCTTGGTTCGGTTTAGGTTTTTACTCCACAAAACTACCTCTCTAAAACTGAAAAATTCGGATTCTATATATAGTGTTACAAACTGCGACGGCGTCACTCTTTAATTGTGACGCCGTCGGGTCGCCGTCATTAGGGTTTCATCTTGGCCACGTCATCTTTGTGACGGCGTCACCTTATGCCTCCGACGCCGTCGCCTTCAGTCTCTGACGCCGTTTGGATCAAATCTAGGTCGTCTGAGCTACGACGCCCTACTCTTTTAAAACCTGATGCCGTCACTAGTAAATAAGCAATTTGGCTACTGAGTCGTCACAAAACATGTAGCGACGGCGTAATCCAGGTAAACTTCATTGGATTGCTGTTAAACATATTCTAAAATATCTTAGGAAAACAAAATATATGTTTCTAGTGTATGGTGGAAATACAGATACAGAGCTTGATGTTACAGGTTTCTGTGATGTGTCATGGCAATATGATAAAGATGATACGAAGTCTTAGACGTTTTACGTCTTTGTTTTTAATGGAGGAGTAGTAGACTGGAAGAACAAGAGCAGAGTACAATCGTGATGTCTGCAACAGAAGCTAAATACATAGTTGCTTCAGAAGTTGCAATGGAGGTTGTTTGGATTAGGAAATTCATTTCAGGGCTTGATTTTATGTGTGACAACTAGTAAATTCCTCGATGCGTCGTAATAGGAGAAACAACAATTAGAGCGATCTTTTTAACTAAATTGAGATACGAGTCGTATTATATATCGTTTTTATTGGAAATAATATTTTAAGAACAATGGCGTAACTCTCGATTCACGAATCCTTCGTTTGCTAGTCCAAACGAGTCCCTAACTTAATGTTATAAAAAATTTAAGAAAGTTACTTCAATGGTCCCTTTGAAAATTTCACAAGCGCCCCCTACACTTTCTAATGTACAAGTTTAATCTCTCCAGGGGTATAAATACCTCCAACCTTCCCATTTCTCTCATTTCACTCTTTCTCTTTCTCTCTCTACAAAAACACACACAAACTCCCTCCCACTTTTCTCTACAAAATCCGAACAACCCATTTCTAGGGTTCCGGCGCCGCCAAACTTTCCAGCCAAAATTCTGGCGACCTCAAATAAATACACCACCCCTCCTAGATGATAGATCGGGGTCTTGTGACCACATTTATGGACCGTACGCGCGTTAAACCTCCCGTACGCGCCCTAGATATCGTTTTTTAGTTTCGAATCTTTAGGGTTTCAAAGATAACGAGTCAAAAAGGTTGTTTCTTGGGCTTGGTATACGAGTTGTACTCGTATGGGACACCAACAACGCTCTCGTCGCTCTTTCTCTCTCGGTAAACCCAACCTATTGATATTCTTTTATTTTATTTTTTTTCTTTTCTTAAACGAGTATATATATTCGTTATATATATATATATATATATATATATATATATATATATATATATATATATATATATATATATATATATATATATATAGGGTAGGGTTAAAATGAAAAGTTTCTTATAATGAAAAGAATGCGAAGACATGTGGAGGTGACATGTGTCACCTTTGCCAAATCACAATCCCATGTCATGTGACATATGTCACCCCCACCCCCAACCCACCCACCCACCCCCCGCGCAAAAAAAAAATAAAATTCCCGCCAATAAAAAAAAATTTTGGACAAAAAAAATTTCCCACCAAAATTTATTACTACATCACAGTTATAAAATTACTACATCACAATCATAATTGTGATGCAGTAACTTATAATCTTAATGCACTAAAATCATGATTATGATGCAGTAACTTTATAACCATAATGCAGTAACTTATAACCTTAATGCACTAATAAGTTTTGGTGCATCTTTATTATAAGTTACTGCATCATAGTTAATAGTTAAGTGCATCAATTATGATGCACTACAACCTTAATGCACTAAAATCATGATTGCGATGCAGTAACTTTATAACTGTGATGCAGTAATTTATAACCTTAATGCACTAAAATTATAATTGTGACGCAGTAACTTATAACCTTAATGCACTAATAAGTTTTGGTGCATCTTTATTATAAGTTACTGCATCATAGTTAATAGTTAAGTGCATCAGCTATGATGCACTAAAATCAATGTTATAACCTTAATGCACTAAAATAATGATTGTGATGCAGTAACTTTATAACTGTGATGCAGTAATTTATAACCTTAATGCACTAAAATAATGATTGTGATGCAGTAAAAAAATTTGGCGGGAAAAAAAATTGCCCAAAAAAAACAATTCTTTTTGGCGGGAAAAAAAAATTTCGTAGGGGGGGGGGCTGGGGTGGGTGGGGGTGGGGTATGGTGATGTGGCATGATGATGTGACAAAGGTGACACATGTTAACTCCACATGCCTTCTCATTCTTTTCATTTTAAGAAACTTTCATAATAACCCAAACCTATATATATATATATATATATATATATATATATATATATACATATATATATATATATATATATATATCAGATGTGTTGTTTTCGTGGGTGCAAGTGCTAAACGAGACTATAAAACGTTTTTTTTTATTTGAACCGTATAGAAATTAGCGAATATAAATTGTTTTTATTTTTTTTCGTGTGGTGAGGTGAGTTTAAAACGAATGAGGTCATGACTATGAGTGTCTCGGATTTGATTTTCGTATTCCGTTTTAACAAGTTTGATATTTGTGATGATTTCATGATTAAAACCTGATTTGAAACAAGTAATGGGAAATAAAAGCATTTGTGGACTGTTTGGGTATGAAACCGGGTCGGGTCGGTTTAGTTTTTCTTTCGGGTCAGACCCGGTTGACCATGGGTTAACCTTGACAAGTACTTTTCAAGACTGAAGTGTTATTTCCAATGTGACCTAGTCTCGGGTCTGTTTTACGAACCGTTTAGGGCTACGGGACAAATGACTCGATTATGTGACTCAAGTCGAATATGGACTTTTTGGTTGGTATATGGTTCGTATATTGGGCTAAATAAAACTTGGACCATAAGAATATTTAAACGGATAATTGATTATTTGATTTGGATAATTTGGATTGTACATTAAAATGCTTAACTAACGGTATTTAATTGCTACTTGAGATATTAATTATAAACTTGTAATATATATACTTAACGACGTGATATATACATCGATAACGGAATAAAACTATTGTAATACACGATATTAGACTTGGTTGAATAATGAATAAGTACATATAAAATGGTATGATAAACTATGATTGATAATTAATAACGGATAGTAAGTACACGATATAAATTATAAGGATAAAATACGGTTTATAAACATGGAATAACTATTGATAACAAGTTTTATTGATTAATTAGTTTTATTGATTAATTAGTTGTATTTTATTAAACGTTTTGGCTTAAACAAGTATAATATGTTAGACTCGGAAATGAGTTTGATATATTTGTTTTGCGACAGGCCTAAGTATTCCCTTCTCACATTTTAACTAATAATGAAATAAATAAACATATACTATTGACGGATATGGTTTATTTTATTCTAAACCTTTATAAACTACGATAGTAACTCATGTTTTATAAATACAAGTTAACCTTATTAACCTTGTCGAGAAATGTTTTTGATAAGACGATCTATTAGAATCATGAGGATTGGGAACGTTGAGTAAGCAAGCGTGTCATTTATAAAATACTTTGTAGTGTAACTTATATGAAGTATTTTATTATAAACTTGTATAATTGCAAATAACGATTGAGAAACCCTTACAAATTTAGTAATAAATGAAAACTTATCTTTTATTGTTAACATGTGCGTTGGGATTATGGGGAAATTATAAAAAGTAACCTAATTATATTCAAATAAATAGTTGTCGTCATTACCTACTCTTTGACTAGCTCGAGTATTGTCAGAATTTCGTAACTTTGTCGATGTCTTTTCCTTTTGGCAGCGTCCTGGTTAGTATGCCTCGATTGTGTCGATGTCATCTATTCTTTCGCGTGAGTTGTACGTCGCGTCTATGTTTCTTACCACCACACGAAACGCTAAAACTAAACTTTTGAAGATAATTATAAACTTTTGAGATATTGATAATGGACTTTTGAAAGTAATAGCATGAGTAATCCACAAAAACTACGACACGTTACTTTCTATCAATTTCTTTATTGCATCAATTTTATTCTATTGTACTCGTCATACATTCTTCTGAACACCGTGGAGATTAGCTTTAGGTGCCAGTCGTGTCAGCAGTGAATAGTGCATTGCTGTGGCTAAGGTGAGTTTCATAGCCCCTCTTTTCAAAGGTTTTCATAACTATTTTGGGGGAGAATACATGCTGCTTTTAACGAACCATAACTGAATCTGTGAATATCATTTGAGAATGACTGTTGTTTGGTATATTTGATTTGTGAATCGATATCTTATGTGTCTAAGTCAATGCAAACTATTTCTTAGACCTGCCACTATTCTTTTGAATTGCTAATGTGTTGACTATGAAAGGTTAGACATGCGACAATTGTTGACTTAGACTAGGGTAGCATCTCTATGCTATAACGCGATGCCTAGCTAAGAATAGACCGACCTAGACCAGGGTAGCTTGTGTTCTAGGCCTTGCTACGACTGCGCTGGCTAGAGTCGCTCAGGGCCCTGCATTGAGATCTCACACGTATTTGATTGATTATTGATTGGATTGATTATTGATTGGTTTGATTATTGATTGGATTGATTATTGATTGGATTGGTTATTGATTGATTAATTATGGATTAATTGATTGTTGGTTGGTATGTTTATTATCTATCTGCCTTCTTCACATGTAGCAATTAAACTCTATCAGGTCCACTATTACTTTTGTAACTAAACTCTATGAACTCACCAACGTAAGCTGACCTTTTAAGCATGTGTTCTCAGATTTAAGGCGATAGCTTACTATTAGAAGATGCTTGGCAAGGGGCATGGTCATAGGCGACTCTAATGAATAATCGGGACCGCTTTAATTATCTTTTGGGCCTATTTCCGCACTACTTTCATTAATGTAAACTTAATGTTTTCAATTAATGAATCTTATTCTAAATAAATGGGATAAAAACCATTCTTTGTACCTTATTCCAAGATAGTAGCAACCAAAGGTTCGTATGCTTCCGCTGGACCGTATTTCGGGGTGTTACAGAATGCCTTCAATTGAATCGCCTATTGATATGTATCACTATGTTATGGAGCCGTGAAGGGCACCAAACATTTTCTATGGAAGTATCACTATGTTTGGGAACAAGTTACTGAAAGTTCACATAAATGACAACTTAGCTGAACTGGTCACTAAGGTTTTACCTAGAGAAAATCTTACTGAACTTGCCAATAGCATTGGAATTTGTTTAGCTAATAGTTTCATGCATAACTGTGATTAGTATTTGATAAAGGATAATGTAAACATTTATTATCTTTTAATTAAATACAGTATTTGTTATTTTTATGTTCATTCTTTAATATTGTTGTCCTATATTTGCATGTTTAATCAGTGAATAATTTAGTTATTCCAAAATAGTTCGTTGTCAATTAATAATATGGGAATATGATAGAACTAACACAAATCAGAGTTTTGGTAGAATATACTTGAACGTATATTGATGTGTTAGAATACCAATTTAGATGATATTCAATGAATTGAATATAGGACTTATCCCAAACTACATGATTTTACTTCATGGATATTTTTAGTAAGTAAATCATGAATAGTTATCCTCAGACTTGAGATACCAGATAATTGTCATGAATGTCGCATTTCTGTGAAACGACTTAACGCTATACGTAACTGGTAGTCATAAGGGTTGTTTTCAGAAGTTTTCAGAAGTTTTTCAAAGTTCATGGGTTTTGCTTGTAGTCAAGATAGAATTTGTTCCTTAAAATTCATTTTGGAGTTTAATACTGATGGGCCCCTCGTAGGGTTGACAAGATGTTTGCGTGGCCACACCCAAAATCTCCCCTGAATGTGTTCAGAAGATTTGGTAATCTTGCTCAATCACCAATAACGAGAAATAGAATCGTTAAATAAAGAATGACTTAGATCCATATCTTTATTTAACATGGTATTAGCGACAAAAGGATAATAATAATGATGAATCATTTAAAGATTTTTCCAGGAGGCCTTACTCGAGTTTTACTAGAGGCATCGGCGTGTTGTTTGATGGTAACATATGTGATCACACTATTAAGATATGTCCAAGTGAGAATTGTTGGTTTAATGGACATAAATTAGTAGATGTGTGTTATGATCGAACTCGAGATCACGTGATTTCACACCTTAGGTATGAAGCGTTAACGAATAATAATTATATATAAATCGTTATATTTAATTATTATATACACAGACGTCTAAACGACCGTTATGTAATTAATGATAATTGACTAACAAACGTTAAATAATAAAGGAAGGACTAGAGTGTAAATTGGTAGTCGAGAAGGTTCCGAAACACCCCTAAGGGTTGTGGCCGATCGGATTTGGATTAGGGATACCTAATCCTAATCTAACTTAGACTCCAATTTTCACATAGTATATATACAAAGGCTAGGGTTATTTGTTTCTTATCTCTTGTGCAGACACATAAACCTAAAACTTGTTTTCTCCTTTGTTTATTGATAGTGCCGATCAGATTCTAACCCTAAAGCGTCGATCGGATTTTTCCAACATATACAAATCGTTTTGTGAATCGTTTACTAGCATAACGTTAACTTGGTATTAGTACGTGTGTACAAGAACGTGATATTTACACACTATTGTAAGTATCTTGGATTCAATTAAAAAACGGTAAGGGGTAATTCCAATAATCCACATAAACCCTAATTAGGGTTCTTGTTCATTTATGATCCGATTCGCAAAAGGTACGCATACTTTAATGTTTAGTTAATTAATTACATGTTGTATGATTGTTACGCTTCCGCATGTGTACTTGATGTTTATTGTTTATTTATTTGAATGTCAAGTTATATAATTCCAACAAAGAGTTGAGAAATTAAAGATAAAATAAACAAATGCATTCCTTTAAAAGAAATTTGTAGTCTTTCGTATGGAAAATTGGAAGAAAAGAAAAATTATATCGTTCTTTCACTTCTTTTCTAGTTTGGTCAATAGACTTTAAGATAAAAACCGTTACTAGAAGCATTGTAACTTTTAAAAGAGATTATTATGGGTGTCATAATGTTTTTGAAGTTGATGTTTTTATAATCAAAACAAACAAAGATTGTAAACTTTGGAAGTAATGGTATCTTTGGAACTGGTGGTTTCTTCGGATGTCGCGGATTTGTGTGTGGCAGAGTCTGCTCTCTTTTTTCTTTTCACTTTTCATACACACGTAAATTCAAACCAAGTCTAAAACTTAAGGGAAAAAAACAGGGTAGTTAGGGGTAAAGTGTCAAAACAAAACAAAAACAAAATTGGGCCAGGAAACTAGTCAGGTGAGGATGACCAAAAACACTTTTTGTCTATAAATAATCAGTGTATCAAATAGATTACAAAAGATTATATAATTCGAATAATAAGGTTCTAGTTACTTAACAACTTGATTTAGGATATTTTTCCTTGGTATACTCACCTTTGGTGACTTTGAACCTTTTCGATCCATTTGACCCGTTTTCTAACATTTTTTACTCGTTTGACCTGTTACAATACAACTTAACCTAATTCGACCCATTCTTAGGTAAATGGGTTGAAAATGGCACATCTAGTTGTAACGAAATTAGTCACTCATGCACCTGCAACCAGTGACGAAGCCAGACTTTTGATCTCGGGTGGGCCAAATGAAGTGTTACATCATATAACTTACATAAATTTGAACATTTTTAAGGCTAGCGGTGTTCACTTTCTTTTTTTTTTTCTTTTTTTTTTTTTGGTAAAGGGTTACACCGGAAAAGTATTTTTGGGTAAACGGTGTTCACTTTCTTACATAGCAAAAGTTCATCAAAAAGTCAATAACTCGTATTAAACTCACGAGCCCAAAAATGTTATAAATATTACCTATAACAAACCCACACATCTTATAAATTTGCAATAAAAAACATATATATGCAATGTAAATAACTAAATACTCGTTCGTTTTTTTATTCACGCTAAGTAATTGATCAAAAACTGGATGGGCCAATTATCCTTATATGAACTTTTGGACTAAATTATACATATGCATGCCTTGTTAAGAAGTTTCTTGGGTTGGCCAAGGCCCACCATGTCTCCAAAGTAGCTCCATCACTGCCTGCAACGAAATCAAGTTCTAGCATTCGTGCAAGCTCTAACTTTCCTTTTTTGGGTAAAGGGGAGTAATCCCAAGCTCTAACTTTCCATACTTGGTGTAACCTGGTATTTTGCGCTCTTCCTCAATATCCCTTACCTCACTTAGCGTGAAATAGTTATATAGCAAACAGAATAATTCATCAATGGATTCACACTCTACTACTTCCAAAAATGACTTCAGCAACTATATATTCGATAACCGATTGAAAATTTTACAGTGAAAGTAACAGATTAGCTATAGTGAGTGTGTAACTATCTCGCACAAATTTAACCTAAAAAATTCACTTAGTTTTTCAATAGATTCAGTACGAACTATGTTCCTACTTAATTAACATGCCCCCATGGTTTGCTTTACAAAGTGATACCATTTACCGAGCCTAGAGAAACTTCATAGGCTTAAAAAATGTTAGACGGGCACTTCGATATACTTTTGACGAACTTGTTTTTCGATTTTTTTGAAAAATCACATATGATTTCATAAATCACATGTGTCGTAACTAGAAAAAAATTGAAAAAAAAGAGTATAAATTTCATGTTTCTTTCCTTTCCCCTTATAGTTGGGGTGTGTTTAATATAGCATTTTCCTGAAAAAAAGTATAAATTTGTTTTTCACGACTTTTGCTCTTTTCCCCGTTGTCTCATTCACATTCAAGGAGTGGCTACTGGGACATAGGACCCTACACGTCATTAATTAAAAGGACCATATATGCATATTACATCCACATATCGTTTGCCAAAGATATTGACTCCTTAAGTAAAATATCACTTAATATTAGTCTTTGCATAACAACATACACTTAATGTTAGTCTATCATTTAATATTAGTCTTTGCATAACAACGACAGACGTTCTCTATTGTTGACCTAGACTGTTCATAATACTCCGTAATAAATAAATTAAAGGCTATTTTTCCTATAGATAATTAACCGGTTATATACCCGTACACGCACTATGCTTTGGCATAAATATTACATCATGTGTTTTAACGTATGTCATAATATATCTAAATTTCAATTGTTTGTGCATAAAAAATGTGTATTATCTAATTACAATAATACAATTCGTTAAGAATGTAAATTTATTTAACGATAAGGTTCATCTTGCTAATTATCTAAAAAAATTGTAAGACCTTGCTAATTTATTTAAAAAAGTCACAAAGTTGACCTTGCTAGTTTTCAATCTTACGATCTTTTTAACAAACTAGCAAGATCTTGCTAGTTTCATGGGTATTTGGTTTTTTTTTTTTTCCATTGAAAATTTGTTTTTTCTGACATACATAATTAAATTTTAAAGATGAATTACATGCGTCGTTGCTTATCAATAATCTCGTGTATTTATTTTCATCTTATAGTAACCCACTGGGTTGTGCCTTCATTCTGAAATTTATAGCCGTATTTAATTTTTAAACCCCCATGTACGTGGGGGTTAAACTTATATAAAGGATTTATATGAGTCTTTATTGAACGTGAAAAGAACATACATATATATATATATATATATATATATATATATATATATATATATATATATATATATTTGTAAGTGGGTATTTATATAAGAGGGTATTTATTTGAAAAGATGAAGATGACGAGATATATATTTGGATAAAAGAATATAGAAAACAATGGTTAACAACATTGGAGCCTTGGTTCAGTGGTAATGTGTTGGTTTTGTAAATGTTGTGATCCGAGTTCGAGTCTTGTCAATGAACTTTAATCAGCCCAAATATTTGGATAAAAGAATAAAAGGAAAAATTATGAATTACAAGCGCTTGGTCCAGTGGTAAGGTGTTGGTTTTGTAAACATGGTGACTCGAGTTCGAACCTTGCCAAGGGAATTTTAATTATGTTTAGTTTTGCCACGTCATGCGTCTATGTTAGCCAGCTAATCCTGTTAGTGACAGTCAACATCACGTAAGCCAGTCAACGCTAGTTGTACCAAAATAATTAATTAAAAAAAAGCAATGATTTAACGGATGTTGAGGTTGACTTTAAACTTTCCGACGTCACGCGTCTACGCCAGCCAGCTCATCCCATCACTGACAGTTAGCATCACGTAAGCCGGCCAACCATTTTGCCCAAAAAATGATGAAGTGACCATTTTGCCCTCATGTGCAAGGCACATAGGGGATTTAACGGATATTGAGGGTGACTTTAAATTTTCTGACGTCACGAGTCTACGCCAGCCAGTACGGTTGTCAACGAACTGAACGTTTGGTGAACATTTCATGAACAGTTCGGTAAAAAGTTCGTTTATGTTCGTTTATTTATTAAATGAACAAATATGAATAATATATTACGTTTGTTTAGTTAAATGAATGGACATGAACAAAAATTGCGTCCGTTCATTTATGTTCGTGAACGTCCGATTATATGTTCATTAATGTTCGTTTGTGTTCATTTATTTATTTATGTTCGTACATGATATCTTTTAATTGTATAATTATAAAAATAAATTAGTTAAAAAAACACTTATAAGACAATATATTGTGCATAATTTATTAAAGTTTATGTTTTTTTGTCTATTTTCATATATGTTCGATCGTTTATGTCCGTTTAGTGTTCGTTTAGTAAACGAACATGAAAAACCCATTTACTTAATAAACGTACATGAACAAGAAAATTTATCCGTTTAAGCGTTCGTGTCCGTTTATTTTTCCGGTTAAAATTAAATGAACGAACATGAAAAAGGCTCCGTTCGTGTTCGTCCGATTCGTACAGCCCTACCAGCCAGCTCATCTCATCAGTGACAGTCAACATCCCGTAAGCCCGTCAACGTTAGTTGTACCAAAATAATTAAATAAAAAAAAGAAGATGAAACAACCATTTTGCCCTCATGTGCAAAGCACATGAAGGATTTATCAGATGTTGAGAGTGTCTTTAAATTCTCCGAAAGACTCAGCTAGTGGATGGGTACAAATTCAAGAACGAACGATGTATTTTATCTCTAAAAACAAATAAATAAAACTAACTTTACCACTAAAAACAAATAAATAAAACTAACTTTGTCAATCACCTCCACCACACATATATGTCTTTACTCACTTTCTTATCCTCTCTCTACATCTTCTTCCCTTCTCTATCTCCAATTCTCCATCATCTAATCACATTTCCACCAAACCACTTACCAAAAAATCGCCTCTCACCATTAATGTCTGTCTATAATATTATTCAAAGAATAAAGGAGAAGTTAAGTAAATCATGAATTTTGAGAAGTCAATAGTTGGCGGTGTCATTAGAGGTGGTGCCGGTGGCAAATTTTGGTTGTGGGTTTTTTTAGTAACAAATTGGTCATCATCATCAACATGTCAAACCCACAAAGAATTAAAATAAACAGTTACAATAAAGCCACATTATCTTCAACATCTTCTATCCATAAATCCAAAAAAAATACAAACAAACCAGCAAAATTAGTGTCTTAGATTTAGAGGCCACCGTTTTTTAAATACCGAATATGGTTCTAGCGACTTATGTTTTTTATTTCTTTAAGGTAATATTTATAATTTCATGATTATTTTATTAGTTAAGAGGCCTATAGTTTAATTAGCACACAAGGTCAAATGGCGTAGTTTACTCTTAATTTTATAAAGTTTTAAGAAAACATGAAAAATGATAAGTTTATTTAAGCCAATATAATTTATCTGAATTTTAACAATTAAAGTTATATTAATTACAATACATTCTTTATTATTTAATTTTTTTACAAAATCGACACATGTGTTTTTATACATATTAATTTTGTTGGATGAAACTTGTATAGGTTTGACTAAATTAAAGCTAATTTTAACTTTAATTTTCCAATAAGAATGCTTGATTTTAAAATGAGCTCTCTCATTGGTCAATAGAAAAATCCAGTTGTCCATTTTGTATCTTCTTCTTTTATACTAGTTTTAGAACTCGTGCACGCACAAGGTTTGGGTGAATAGTATAAGACGTAATATTATTTAACTAACTTTGTTTTGAAGTTAAATATTGTAACAAATAAAAAATCCATGATTTTGTAATGTCTAAGATTTCCAACAAAATTCTATTAAATTTTGATACTTATATACTTATTATGGCCACACATGCTGTTTTTTTTACAAATTATTTCGTTGTATATTAATATCGATTGATATTTTGTATAGATTTTTGTTGCATGAAATATTTTACTTTGTTTAACTAGCATGGTGTTTAGGTTGATCTTGTTTAAATTAACTATTCATATCATGTTCTACACATTATGCATGTTTAGTAGCACATAATGACCCTTAAAAAATATATGTCGTTACTATATGTACAATTTCTTTTAACTATTTTCATGTCACAGTAACCCGTGAGGTCGTGCATTCGTATTGTTATTTATATTCCTCTTAATAGTAATTTTTGCTGTACTTAATTTTCAAATCTATCTATAAAAAAAAGAAGTAAAGTAACGCCCAATGCCGTCTTCCACGGGTTATGGGTACCCAATACCGTTTCCGGTGTATGGGGGAGGTTGAGATGTAGACAGCCTTACACCTACCTAAGGTAGAGAGGCTGCTTCCAGTTATACCATAGATAATTTTCAAATCTATCTATGAGCAGGTTAAACATACAAGGAAGAATAACATGAGTTATTATTAAATATGAATAGTTAAAAAAAGTACTTTTTCAAATATTCTTACTTAATATCATAAAGAGGAATAACATAACTCGTTCGTATATGTATAATCTCGTGTATTTATTTACATGTCACAGTAACCCGTGCTTTCATTCTGAAATTTATAATTCGCAAATACATTAATTTAATATATATTGATAATAATATTTATAAATAACAACAACTTATATGTTGTATTTATTTATAAAGTAATTAAAAAACATGAAAACAAATAAGTAAATTTATGTCTTTATAATTTATTTAAAATTTAACAACAAAATTTTTATAAATCGACACGCATGTTTTTATTCATATTTATTTGTTTAATGAAACTTAGATGGGTTTAACCAAATTGAAGTCAATTTTTACTTTTATTTGCCAATAGTAATGCTAACTTTTGCCATGTAGGCAAAATAGTTCACTCTCATTAGTCCAACTAAATTTCTCAACAAACATTTTCCAATTTTTCGAATTCTCTTATTGTATAAGAGATAAGAGATGTTAAACTTTTGATTTACAATTTGAAATGCCCTTCTAATAGTTACTACTCCATTATGGGTTAAGGGTCTCGAGTTTGAAACAACAAATAGGATTTGCACGTACTTATTTTCGATCACGTCACACTAAACCGAACAAGTTCCATTTCCGAGACCCTTTAAATAACGCAAGACTTGATAAACTTATAAAGTTATTTAAATACGTATGTTACATGTATAATAATATGAATTTTTTTCGAACTTATAATATGCATTATCAACATAGGACCCTACACATCATTGACTAAAGCATATTACAACCAGCTATCGTGTTGCCAAGGATATTGACTCCTGAACTAACACACTTAATGTTAGTCTATCGCATAATATTTTTCATTGCTTAACAATGACATATGTTAGCTATTGTTGACCCACACATTTCATAATAATAAATAAATGTTGGGATATAGAAAGTCAAAGTGCTGAAGTGTCAAAGTACTGAAGAGTCAAAGTACTGCTAAAGAAGAAAGTCAAAGTACTGCTCATTCATCAAAGTACTGCATGGTTAAAGGACTGCGATGCAAAATCATTAAGGATTATAATGTAATTCTAGAATGTTCTAAGTTTAGTTTAGTATTACTTGACGTACAAGGAATAGAATTGTAAACCGACTAGGGTTATTCTTATGTCTATAAAAGGACCCCTAGATTGGCATTAGAGATGCGAATGTACGTTCAATATTAGAGTTTACTAAGTTCAATATTTGAGTTGTTAGGGATTGTTAGTGAATCTGTGTATCAAGCAGGTTCAGAGTTTTAATATAATCGTTAAAGTTAATTCTTCTTAGCTTTATTCAAGTAAATTCCGCATACTTAATAGAGTTAATTCAGTGTTTCTTTGTTAGTGACTTAGGATTTATCCGAGGTTGTTAAGCCCTTACAAGCTACATAAGTTAGTTTGGTTAGAGTACATCGATCCAACAAGTGGTATCAGAGCTTGTGTGGAAACTCTGATTAAGAAGAAACATTTAAAACCTAGTTAACAACAAACCCTAAAGATGTCGACTCAAGTTGCACCACCCCCATCCATCACCTCACTCGGAATTCCTATCATCAAGAAGGGAGAGTATGATCTTTGGAGCATGAAGATGAGGCAGTACATTGCAATTACAGACCATGCTCTGTGGAATGTAATTGTCAATGGTAATAAAGTTGTTGCAGATCTTATTGAAGTTCCTGGACAACCTAAACCACCTAAGGTTGTCTTGCCAGCAACTACAATAAGGAATCAAGAAAAGGCTCTCAACATCCTATTGTCTGCTATACCTGATGGTCACCTACTCAAGTTTCATGATGCTAAGGATGCTAAGCAACTATGGGCTGCTCTCAAGACAAGGTTTGGAGGTAATGATGCTTTCAAGAAGATGCACAAAAATCTGTTGAAGCAACAGTTTGAAACATTCACTGTTGATGAAAGAGAAGGTCTTGATGCTGCCTATGACAGATTCCAAAATATTCTTAGTATGCTGGAGTTATACAAAGCAGAGGTATCTGTTGAAGATGCAAATCTAAAGTTCTTAAGGAGTTTGCTATCTGCATGGCATGTGATTGCTAATATGATCAGAGGACAACCTGGTTTAGATGTTATGGACTTTGATGATCTTTACAACCACTTAAAGGTGTATGAGCATGAGATGAACGGCCAACCAAGCTCAAAATCTCACAGTATTGCTTTTGTGTCTTCTGAAAAGAGAGGCAGTACTTCCACTAAAAGTAATGCTTACCCTACTCAAAGTACTGTTGCTCAAAGTACTGTTACCTATCCTACCCCCAGCTCAGCACCAACAAACACCATCCATTCTGATGAAGTTGTGTGCTTATTCTTTGCTCAGCAAGCCACTCTACCTATTACCTATGAAGAGGATTTGTCACAAATTGAAGAGGATGCTCTTGAAGAAATTGATATACGGTGGTAAGTTGCTATGATCACTGTTAGAATCAAAAAGTTCATGAAGAAAACAGGAAGAGGCATTGACTTCAAGCCTAAGCAGGGTATAATGTCTGACAAGACCATGATTGAATGCTTTAATTGTCAAAGAACTGGACACTTTACAAGAGAGTGTAAATTTGCTAAATATCAGGCAAATAGAATGACTGAGAAACCCAAGCTTGAACTAAAAGAAATCCCTATAACTGAAACAAAAGCTTTGGTTGCTCAAGAAAATCTATCAGAGGTTGACTGGAGTGCTGAGTTTGATGATGAACCAGTAACCTATTGTATGGTATCAGTGGAAGAGGTTGATTGGAGCACAACCTTTGATGAGGAACCAGGATTCGCTGCTTTGGAATCTAGAAATGGTCTTGGAAGCTTTGATTGGAGCATAGAGAATGAAGATGAACCGTTCTGCTTGCTATGGTAGCTACTTCACCAAGTTCACCCCTATCTCTGAGGTATGCTCTAAGTGTCATGATTTTTATCAAAAGGTGCTTACTAATTATGTTACTGAAAGAGATAATTGTAGAAGGGCTAGGTCTAAAGTAGCTGGTTATCAAATTACTTTAGAGTCAATGGAAGCCAAAATAATAACTCATGAAAATAATGAAATGGCTTGGGCAGAAAAGTATGAACAACAGGATTACCAATTAAAACTAAGTGAATGGAAGTTAGGATGTAAGGTCTCTGAATTAGAAAAGATGACTAAAGAAAGGGATGAGTTGCTAGAAAAGTTTGCTGCTTGGGGACAATCTGGTCTTTCACTTGTTAGTTTTGTTGAAAAACAGAAAAGAGCACACATTAAAACTGGCCTAGGTTTTGGCATGGACTTTAGTAGCACAGAAGAAAACCCACCTAGTGATCAGGATGAATGTGATTTTGAGGATATAACAACTAGTGATGATGAACTCATTAACTATGTAGATACATCTAGTAATGAGGAATCAATTAGTCAAACACCTCCTGAATTTAAGAAAGACATGGGTTATCATGCAGTCCCTCATCCCACTGGTATTTTTCAACCACTTAGGACAGATGTGTCTTGTTTTGGAGTAGACAATCTAGAGTTTAGGAAAAAGCTCCATCTAGTTCTAACACCCCAAAAGAAACAGTTGAGAAACCTAAGGATGATAGTGTTAAGAGTCAAGCAGTACTTTCTTCTCAAAGTACTGCTAGACGTTCAGCAGTACCTTTAAGAAAACCTTTTCAAAATACTGCTAAACCTTTTTGGGATAATTTTGGCCAAAACAGTTTTCATCATTCACCAAAAAGACATGATAGTTTTAATCATAGAACTAAAGGAAGATTTTTTGGGAATATGGGTCAAAAATTGTGTTTTGTTTGTTATAGTCCTGATCATTTGATTAAGAACTGTGACTTTCACTCAGATTATTTAAGCAAATTCCCAAAGACCAGAACTGCCAACCAAAAACCAAGGGGGATTAAACCAGTCTGGAATCATTCACATAGGGTTAACCACAACAATTTCTCACAAGACCATAGGTACCCTCACCAGAGAAGATCTTTTTCAAAATCACCAGTACCTTCTCAAGGTACTGCTAGAAGGTACTTCTAGATTTACACCCAATCAAGGTACTGCTAGCACTTTTTGGAATGGAAGCCCTAGGAGTTCTAATTACTATCAATCTAGAAGGCGTTACACCTTAAAAAGAGTATTTAGTTCAAAGCACTCTACGCCAAAATTAAAAACATGTTGGGTTAAGAAGGAAAGTACTGATGGAGAACAAACAGTACTTTCAGCAAGTGTGAGTGACACAGAGATTTTTGTTGAAAATAATAAAGAGAACTTGACTGAAAAAGAGTTTTTTATTGAAAAACCAACACAAGTTTTGGAACAACCAAAGAAAATTGATCATGTGCTTAAAGACAACGGAAATTACGTACTTAAAGAATTTAAGTATGTAACTCCACAAGGGGAACACAAGTCAGTAATGGCTTGGGTTCCTAAAATTAACTAACTCTTTTATCTTTGTGCAGGGCAACCCAGAAGAGGAGCTTAAAGATCATCTAGTTGTAGATAGTGGTTGCTCTAGAAGCATGACAGGAGACAAAGGAATTCTGTCAGATTTTAGATCTTATTGTGGAGGAAGAGTTGCATTGGGAATGATGCTAGTAGAGGAAGAATAACTGGCAAAGGAACTATCAAGGCAGGAAGCATAGATTTTGAGAATGTTCGCTATGTGAAGGAACTCAAATTTAACCTTTTGTCAGTCTCTCAGATCTGTGACAAGAAGCACCCTGTGTTGTTCACTAACACAGAATGTCTTATTCTTTCCCCTGAATTCAAGCTTGTTGATGATAACTTGGTAGTACTGAGAGTACCAAGAACCAATGATGTGTACAGTCTGGACATGAAGAGTCTTAGCTCTTCTAAAAGAGCAACATGTTTAGTAGCAAAGGCAACACTTGAAGAAGCATATATGTGGCATAGAAGATTAGGCCATGTGAATTTCAAGAATATCAACAAGTTGGTCAAAGGCAATTTAGTAAGAGGTTTACCTTCAAAAACATACAGGAATGATCACTCATGTTTGGCGTGCAAGAAAGGTAAACAGTAGAAAGCTTCATGCAAGAAGATTGAGGAAAGATCCATTAGAGAACCTTTGGAGCTGCTGCACATGGATTTGTTTGGACCTGTTTTTATTGCAAGTCTCAACAAGAAGAAGTACTGTCTGGTTGTGACAGATGATTGCAGTAGATTTAGTTGGGTATTTTTCTTGGGATTTAAAGATGAAACCTTTGATGCTATTCATGATCTTATAATAGCTCTGGAAAACCAATTGAGACTCAAAGTAAGAGCTATTATATGTGATAATAGGACTGAATTCAAGAACAAGCTTATGGATGAATTTTGTGCCAAGAAAGGGATCAAGAGGAAGTTTAGAATTGCTAGAACTCCACAACAGAATGGTGTTGTAGAGAGAAATAATAGAACTTTGATTGAAGCAACTAGAACAATGCTTGAAGATTCCTTATTACCTATTCAATTTTAGGCTGAAGCTGTAAGTACTGCTTGCTATGTGTTGAATAGAGTATCAGTCACTAAACCTCAGATGAAGACACCTTATGAGTTGCTTATGGGAAACAAACCTAACATACGTTTTATGAAACCTTTTGGATGTCCCCTTACTATTCTTAATACTATTGATGCTTTAGGAAAGTTTGATGGCAAGTCAGAAGAAGGATACTTATTGGGATATTGTACCAACAGCAAAGGCTTTAGAGTATACAACAAGGTCACCAAGATGGTTCAAGATTTCCTTCATGTTGAATTTTTAGAAGATCAAGAAAATCAAAAGGGTAAAGGTCCTGATTGGATGTTTGATCTTGAGGTTTTGACTCCTTCTATGAATTATGTTCCTGTTAGAGAAGAAAATCAAGCTGATCACAAAGAAGAAGATTTACAGTACATTGTTCATGGATTCAATATTAGACCTGATGTTGTTCCTGATGAAGAACATATAACTGTTGAGAAGAAAAGTACTGATGAACCAAAGTCCACTTTGTCTGATGAAGATCAAGCTCTCCAAGATGAGCTTGCTAGGATGCTTTTTCAAGAAACAATTGCACAATCTTATGATGATGATCAAAGAAGAGCTTATAAAGAAGCAAAGAAACAGGGTAAGTCTACAGAACACCCTCACAGTACTTTGGATCACAGTACTTTGGATCAAAGTACTGGTGCACCTATTGAATATACTTTTGATGATTATCCAACCATGCCGGGCTTAGAAGATACTGATGATGAGTTTGAAGATGAAGGTATTTTCTCAGATTCCAATGAAGATGCTGATTTCACAAATTTTGGTGATAATCTTGAAGTTCCACAGACTCCTATCTTAAGAGTTCATAAGAATCATCCTACTGGTCAAATCATTGGACCTTCTACTTCTGGAGTGCTTGCAAGGACCAAAGCTAAAGGTTTTTCTAAACCACATAATGCTCTACTTAGCTTTGTGTATAAATAGAATCAGGTTGAATCATAAGGATCACCAAACATGCTTATTCACTTGCTTTATCTCTCAAGAAGGACCCAAGAATGTAGCTCAAGCATTAACTAAAGAGAGTTGGGTTGAAGCTATGCAAGAAGAACTTCTTCAATTCAAACTTCAAGAAGTTTGGGTACTATGTGATCTACCATATGGAAAGAAAGTTATTGGTACAAGATGGGTTTTTAGAGTCAAGAGAGATGAAAGAGGAAATGTCATCAAGAACAAGGCACGGTTGGTTGCAAAAGGATATAGACAAGAAGAAGGAGTAGATTATGATGAAGTGTTTGCTCCTGTAGCAAGGATTGAAGCTATTCGAATATTTCTTGCTTTTGCATCATATATGGGATTTCAGGTTTATCAAATGGATGTCAAGAGTGCCTTTCTATATGGCAAAATTACAGAGGAGGTCTATGTTAAACAGCCTCCTGGTTTTGAAGATCCTGCACATCCAAAAAAAGTCTACAAAGTTGTTAAGGCTCTTTATGGCCTTCATCAAGCACCTAGAGCTTGGTATGAAAGGCTCTCTACTTTCTTATTGCAACATGGTTATAGGCGAGGAGCAATTGACAAGACTTTGTTTATCAAGAGAGATAAGAAGGATATCATGCTGGTTCAAGTTTATGTAGATGATATCATCTTTGGAGCTACAAAATAGTCCATGGTAAAGGAGTTTGAGCAGCTGATGCAACATGAATTTCAAATGAGTTCTATGGGTGAATTAACTTTCTTCTTGGGTCTTCAAGTTAAACAGTCAAAGGAGGGAATTTTTATAAGTCAAGATAAGTATGTCTCTGACATTCTTAAGAAGTTCAATTTTGATGCTATGAAGCTAGCCACTACACCTATCAAGTCTATCAGCTCATTGGGCAAGGATGAAGATGGTCAACCTGTTGAAGTCAAGCTGTACAGATCTATGATTGGCTGTCTTATGTACTTAACTGCATCTAGGCCTGATATCATGTTTGCTGTCTGTTTATGTGCCAAATAGTCAAGTCTCACCTAAGGTCTCCCATATGAATGCAGTAAAGAGAATTTTTAGTTATTTGAAACAACAACCTAAGTTGGGGTTGTGGTATCCAAAGGATTCACCTTTTCACTTGGAGGCTTTTTCAGATAGTGATTATGCTGGTGATAACTATGATAGAAGATCAACCACTGGAGGATGCCAGTATCTTGTAAGAAGATTAGTCTCATGGCAATGTAAGAAGCAAACTATTGCGGCAACATCATCCACTGAAGCAGAATATGTTGCTGCTGCAAGCTGTTGTGGACAAGTCTTGTGGATGCAGAATCAAATTTTGGATTTTGGATTCAACTTCAAGAATACTCCTATGAACATTGATAATCTGAGTACAATTTGCATTGTGAAGAATCCAGCTTGATCACTCTAAGACCAAGCACATTCAGATTCGGCATCACTTTATCAGAGATTGTTATGAGCATAGGCTCATTAATGTTGTCAAGGTTCACACAGATGATAATGTAGCTGAGCTACTCACCAAAGGTTTTGATGTTTCAAGATTCAATCACTTGGTGGTGAGTATTGGTATGATCAATTACTAAGCTACATTTAAGGGGAGGACTGATTAGATAGATAGACAGTCCTATGCATTGCTTAAGGGGAGGCAATCCAATGCCTATTTGGAGTTTTTGCCATTATAGAGAAGAGAATGGAAAAGTACTATTTTTTGGTCTTATGAAAGTACTGCTCCGAAAGTACTGCTTTAAAAAGTACTGCGCACGTGGAAAGCACTGCTTGTCTTATCAACGTACTGTTCCAACGGTCAAAAGATGGGTTAAAATTCAAATAATGGTAACTTTGTTATTATGGGCTGTGATTTTTCAAATCTTACCTATAAATAACTACCCTCCTGATTTTCCCTCTCATCTTTATACTTATCAATCTTTTCCATATTTCTCTCTCTTTCACATTCACTATTCATCGAATCCCTTACATTTGTAAACATCGAACAATGGCGAATCGAAATACAGTTTCTAAACACAACATGGTAGCTAATTTGGATAAAACTGAAGCTAATGTCGCATTCCATGTACATTATTGATTTTCTCACTGGATCTCCAATCAGTTATGCACTTTTGGTAGAACCAGATGTTATTGAGCCATGGATTTAATAGTTTTGGGCGACTGCTAGAACTCACATGGAGAATGATGAGTCATATATACAGGCTAAAGTTGCTGGAAGGATTGTGAAAGTTAGTGAAGCCTCAATTCGAGAAGATCTATTATTTGATGATGAAGAAGGCGCTATACGTTTTGACAAACATCTTCTTTGGGATACTTTAACAGACATTGGGTATGAAGGGTCTTTAACTAAAACAACATTCAAGAAACCCTTATTTAGTCCGCATTGGAAGTACTTGGTTCATGTCCTACTTCATTGTATCAGTTCTAAGAGTACTTCATGGGAACAATTTGGCTCTAATATAGCAGCTTTGGTGGGATTGGCTACAAATCGTATCTTCAACTTTTCAAGACTCATTCTAGATGGTATGCTATCTCACCTTTCTCATGGATCACCCTGGTTAATGTATCCAAGATTTATTCAAGTTTTCTTGAATAAACAACTTCATGATGTACCAAAGCCTTCAAGCTTATTACCTGTTGTGGTACAATCTGCAAAGATTTTCACCTTCATGTCTAGGAAGAGTGACAAGTTTTCTAGAAGGAACACTCCTTAACTACTTCAATGATGGAGATTGTTCAAGCAATTCGAGATGAGGCTACTGCAAGTGAAGAACGAGAAGGTACTGCATCTTCTCAAGGTACTGCTTCTCAAGGTACTGCTTCACAAGGTACTGATCTACAAGAAGGTACTGCATCTTCGCCTTCACCATCTCCACAAGCATCTACTCATGGTAATTCAGAACCATAGGTAACCCCACCATCCTCTCCCAATGATTACACTTCAACAGATGGGCTTCAAACATCTGGAGGAGATGAGGGAGATGTGGCATCTGAGGGTCAGGTTCTGGACAACTATGCTTTAACAAGGGAGCTGACACGCTTAAAGAAAGATTTTGAAGCTAAGGCTGCACAACTACAGAAGTTGAAGACCAAGTTTAGAAGATTAAAGTATTTTGTTTGGCCTTTACTACAACATCATAGGTTATGGGTCAAGTCACAGCGAAGGCATGGGAAGAAGTTTAAGAAGTCTTCAACATGCAAAAAGGTTCAACAACAATCTTCTATCCAATTGGGGAGGAATATGGAGCAAGATAATTTGAAAGAAGATGCTGAGTTACATGAAGAAAAAGAAGATGAACCTCAAGGTACTGAAGCACAAGTAAATATTGAAAGTACTGAGCCTGAAGGAACTAGGAGTTCAAAGTACTGGTGTACAAAGTACTGATGTTCAAGGTGCTGCTGATCAAGGTACTGCTCTTCAAGGAAGCACATAGACAAGAGCTGATTACACCAAGGACACTTAATTTTGATGAAGTAGCTGGTCCTTCCACAGTTCTTCAAGAAGAGGAAGCTGATACACCCAAGGTAGTTCATACTGCAAGTGATGATGAGACGGTTGCACAAATTTTGCAAAATCTATCAAGACCAAGAGGTGTTAGCATTCCAGGAGTTGCTGAACAACAACAACAAGCTTCTCAATCAGTTTTAGATCCAAAGGACAAAGGCAAAGGCAAACTGGTAGAAACTAAAAAGAAGAAAAAGCCTACTCTGGCAGAACTTAGAGCTATTGAAGTGGCTAAAAATGAAGCAGCTGCTAGGGAGCTACAAGCTAAATTTGATACTGAAGCTGCTATACCAGAAAAGTCAGTTGTTATACCACAAAGACCACCTAGTAAAGCTAAAGAAAGAAATGCCATGATGGCTTATCTAAAGGGTCAAGGGTATGCTGGATTACAGAAGCTGAACTACTTAGAGATGAAAAATTTATATAATGCTGTTAGAGAAGCTTATCAAAAGCAAGTTGATAGTATTATTTCTTTTAAATATGATGATAAGCAAAAGGAGGATGCTAGTAAAAGAAGCTTAAAAAGAAAAAGAACAACTGCAGCTGAATAGTCATAAAAGAAGATTGAGTTAAGATCAGATACAGTTGATGAGCTGAAGAAATTACATAAGAGTTGTCGACTTTGATCATCCTAAATCCAAAGATGTTGCAGTAAAGAAGTCCAAGATAACCTTATTTGAAGTGGTAGAATCAAAGGATGGAAATTATCTGATGTTCCATAGGGAGGATGAAAGCTTTAGAGTGTTCAATTTGCTATGGGATATACTGCACATAATCGATAGAGTAGATCTGTTTCAACTATATCAATTAGTGCAAGAATACTTTGAACATATTCCATCAACTAGAGTTGGCTTAGTATTACTAGGAGATCTGACAACTATCTTTGAAACTGAGTAGACAAGCACTGATGAACTCTGGCAAAACCAAGAAAATTAGGAGATTACAAGCTAGGAGATTCTTGGAAGATTCAGGTGTCATGCTTTAGAATTAGAAGATGGAACTATGATACATATGTTAGTTGAAAGAAGATATCCTTTGACAAGAGATCTTATGAGAAGGATGCTGGATCATGGAATGGAAGTCGAGGAAGAGAATGAAACAGCCCTAATGGTGATTGAATTATATATCAAATGGACAATGGCTGAGGGATGAAGCATAAGTACTGGTATGATGTTTAAATATATAAATTTTTAAGAGGTAAGTACTTTATTCAAAGTACTGCTGGACAAACAGTACTTTAACCAAAGTACTGCTTGCAGCACAAAACCAGTAAATGATTTTAAAAGAAAACTTTTGTTAAGTGAAAAATATTTTGAAACAAAGGTTAAAAGCAACAAATGGTTTTTGAGATGGTTACAACAAAAGGTTATCAGTCCACCATGTCTAACAAAAGGACTGGCTAATCCATGAACAAACGGCTCTGGTAAAGATATCTTAAATCCGTTATATAGCTGACAACTTGCTAATAAGTTGTATGGTAATCAACTCACCATATCAGCAAATGTAAAGAGTTGGCTAGCCTACAAGAAAAATGTCTTGTGGTAAAGGCTGTGGAAAAACCTATTTATATGGTAATTAGTTCACCATGGTTGCAAGAACTAACTACTTCAAAAGGGTACGGCTTTTGGTAAAGACAAAACAAATCCGTTGATAGCTGATGATTTGCTAAAAATCATATGGTTATCAATGTACCATGGTCTTACACACCTAAACATTGGCTACTCCAGAGTTAATGGCTTTGGTAAAGAGACATCAAACTCCATTAAAATTTCAATGATTCACCTCTCACAGGATTTTACACACCTGAAAGTGATGAGAATATACTGAAACTTAAATGAACTGATGTACAATTTGCCATATGTTGCTGAGTAGCTGAAAAGATGGAGCTTGCTGATTGTTGCTTGTAAAGAATTACTGATAAAGAGAACTTTGATGATAATACAAGCACAGGGAATACAAAGACAAAACTTTGAAGATAAAGACACAATCTATCCTTGAAGACAAAGACATTAAAGATGAATATATAAAGGAACTTGAAATCAAGCAAGTAGAATTCAAGTTAGGGGAGGATTGTTGGGATATAGAAAGTCAAAGTGCTGAAGAGTCAAAGTACTGAAGAGTCAAAGTACTGAAGAGTCAAAGTACTGCTAAAGAAGAAAGTCAAAGTACTGCTCGTTCATCAAAGTACTGCATGGTTAAAGGACTGCTATGCAAAATCGTTAAGGATTATAATGTAATTCTAGAATGTTCTAAGTTTAGTTTAGTATTACTTGACGTACAAGGAATAGAATTGTAAACCGACTAGGGTTATTCTTATATCTATTAAAGGACCCCTAGATTGGCATTAGAGATGCGGAATGTACGTGCAATATTAGAGTTTACTAAGTTCGATATTAGAGTTGTTAGGGATTGTTAGTGAATCTGTGTATCAAGCAGGTTCAGAGTTTTAATATAATCGTTAAAGTTAAAGTTAATTCTTCTTAGCTTTATTCAAGTAAATTCCGCATACATAATAGAGTTAATTCAGTGTTTCTTTACTCGTTGAAAACAATAAAGATGACTACAATTGCATTTGTGACCAAGTAGTAGCGTGAAAGAAGAGTTCTTTAGGTGAGCAGTAGAAATCATGTAGACAATAAAAATCTTCCCCTTAACGTGAACATAATAACTACTTTACCAAACATTCCAAACTGTGTGTGTTTACCAATATCCAATGTGTGTGTCTTTTGCCCAAAATCACCATAACTTGGACACGAACATGTATTATCGCTTCAAACCAACACAACTTCTTCTATGTGTGTGTGTGTCATCCAATAACTTCCAATCTCATCCGAAAACCAAATCGACATCTTCGCAAAACATGCATTGTCCAACTCTCTTGAACATCATACACAATAAAGTATCAGAATTAATTACTTCAAAAACTCTGAATAAATGAAAACCAGATAACCAATATAACTCCATAACTAGCCCGTATGGAAGACTCCAAGCTCAGCCCAATAACAACTCATATACTCACCACCTGGTCTCATTCAAAACACAGTCGCATAATATGACCAACAATTACCTTTAAAAAACCAATCATCCAGCACTCCATGAAGCAATACTAATCTGTACGTACAACTTTAAAGATGAAAGGGCAGTATAAAACTGGAACGTACAATACCATAAAAAACCTAGACAAACTGAGAACCGTGGTACCAAGGTATTAACAGAAACTAACAACGGTATTATCCTTCAAACGAATAGACCAATCAAGCATGCTTCCATTCAAACAATCAGTACGTTGACAACATAAGCAGTACTTTGAGCAGTACTTTGAAGCATAAGCAGTACTTTAAGCAGTACTTTCAAGAAACAGCAGTACTTTCGACACGTAGCAGTACTAACGAGAATATACAAGCAGTATGAACTTGTTCGTTCCTCCTATGCGTAAGGAGCAGTATTAAAACAGAACCAATAGCAGCATTAACGTCTAAAGCTTCATACTACGAATACCATAACCTGTACCTTCATACCACTCCAACCATGTTTGATTACCGACCCACTATCTTGTAATACGAGGTGAGAAAATACACATCAATCACCGTCCCACGTTCCTGAATAATTCAAACAATATAGTGCATCGACCCATACTATGAGAGTGTAGTACAAGGTTATTATTAATAAATCATCTTAGTCCCACCATAAATTAGTATGAGATTGTTAACCTCAACAAGTCATCCAATAATATCACGTGCACCATACAGTGTAACAAAGGTATCTACCAATCATAATAGAATCATCAAAACATAATATACCCATGCATGAATAAGATATCACCGACCATATATATAGCCTCAATATCATCATATTAGAAAGAATTTCCATCATACTGTGCGTTAAATATAAACAGCAGCTCATGCAATACAAAACTCTATGGCAGCAAGAATATGAAGTATATTATCGTAGTATTACTAACCGTGTAATGCAGCAGCAGTACCAATAACCACGAGCAGTGCAAACAAAGAACCTGGCAGTACAAACTTCCTTCGAGCAGTATCGAATCAATATCGACCAGCATCCATCTCTTCGTATCACCCATGGACATAACCAGTAATCCTCTTTTCGGGTAAAGGGGAGTAATCCTGCACCCTGGTAAATATATAACCAAAAAAGCAGTTTAAGTACAATGGATATGAGTGACATCCCATATCTCAGCCCGTTACATAGGCATAAAGCTTACATAACAAGATACTTCCTATTTTCTAAACAAGAAAACAAACCACTACTCAAATGATAACATAGGACATAACGAAAGAAAATTACTTCCTAGGACCTTGAACCTTGGTGCCATACATGGCGTTAAAGGCATCCAAATTCCCTGGAAGATCATAAACCTGATTCGCATAGTCATCGTAGTCATAGTCATCATACTCATCTTCAAACTCTTGGCCACCACCGAATAGATTAGCAGACTCATCAAATGGGTTAGCAACTACCTCATTTTCAGAATCAGAAACCACGATCTCTCCCACTTTAGAAAAAGGGTTAACTCTCTTAGTAGAAGAGGCGGGCGGAATTACAAGATTCACTAGTTTTAGGAGCCACACCCGACTCCATCTCTTTCAAATCACTCACAAGGGGTTCTTGTGATGCAGTATCTGTCTCAGTAGACTTATATTCATTAACTTCCATTGTACGACCAAAATCCACATCCTTGTTGGTGTCATTAGAAGGAATACCAAACGAATCCGTATTAAGAGCATCAAACTGGTTAGATGTAGAGATCTTTGTTCCACTCGAACTAGCCACATCAGAAGCATTCTTCTTAGTGACTTCCACTTTCTTAGGTTCAGGAGGAGTCTTTTTGGGTTGATATTGAAACTGCTTACCCACAACAGGTTTAGTAAACCCTCCTTGACCCGGAATAGTAGACCCACCTTGCTTACCCTACTTCTTATTATTAACCGTCTTGAAACCATCATTAACAAGCTTAGTAGGCTGAGCAGGAGGTTCAACAACTTTAGGACATTAAATAAGAGTATGACCAAAAATCTTACATTTATCACAATGAGGTGGTTTCCACTTATATTCAACCCGTATCTTCTCAATAGTCGAACCTGACCCATCTAGTAACGGTATCTCAACAGTAAGGCTGTCCCTAAGCACCTCATCCGACTTCACTTCAATCATGCATCTAGCAAAACTACTACGGCCCCTACGAGTCCTTGCACATTTGGCTAGTGAAAGCATCTAACCTTTTGGGCATGCCTATCAATGTGGCAAGGAGACTAAGGCCATCATCAGAAAAACATAGCAAGAGGAACATCATGGAATTTAACCCACACCAGGATGTTGGTCAAATCCTCTTTAAGTAAGTTGGTGTTCAATGTCAATGGTTTAAGAATAATAGGTACATTTCTAATCAACCAAGGACCGTTTTCAAGAACATCATCAACACCTTTCTTCGAATTGAACTTAAAAAAGAAGAACCCCTTTACATTCATCATTACCTTTTGTATACCAAACTTAGCCCACGCATTGCGTACAAAGTAATCAACAATAGGAAAAGCAAGTCGTTGACCAAGGAAATACCCATACAAAGTATTCTCAAACCTAGTGTTCACCTCTTCAACCACTTTCATCGGGACAGAAAGATCCACACCATTAGCTTTCTTATTACACTCCAACCTACGAAAGTTTGACGTGTGTTTCTTAGGTTCAGTAGAAGTAACACCAGCATACGATGTAGAAGGTTGTTTCAACACACCAACCTTCTCAATACCAACAGCCCCATGCTACATTCGTATCAACCTTATCATTAACATTATTAGGACTACTAGTAGCATTAACATTAGAAGCCATAGGAACACTCGTATCTTTAGGAGGTTTCGAATAATAACCAATAGCAGTAAGCATCTCCTCTAGCTCCTTCTGTGACTGTGGCACCTTAAGATGCTCAAATGGATTAGCCCCAGTAGAAGTAGTAGCATCCACTGTCACAACTGGTTTTAATGGTTGCCCATCGTCACCCACAAGAACAAGTTTTCCCTCAAATATTTGTTTTTTAATAGCACGAATTTTGAATAATGTATCATGACCCTCAGGCGTGTCATGACTAGGTGCATCATGACTAGGGCTCGAACCAAGTGAAATCGGCTCCACTTGTCCATCAGTACGAGAACTACTCCCCTCGTTAATCGGAGAAGGGCAAGCATCCATGTCGTCAATAAGAATAGACGAATTAATGTTCTCCTCTCCCATACAATCCAGCATAAACAAACGTAACACCAATTCAGACAAACACCCAAACGAAAAACACGAAGACAAACAACGAACAATACGGTATGACGTTGTAAACAATACCCAGTAAAACCCTAGTCTATAAACTAGGGTTTATAAATAGTTACGAACCAAGCAGCTAACCCATATAACAAGTTGAAATCAGTAGCACTTATAAGCAATTAATAACAAAGCTGAAGAACCCTAAAGAAAAATCGACCGCAAAAGAACCCTAAACAACCTAAAAACAATCGACCAACACCCTAACCTGATTACAAACGTGTTAATAGAACATGCTTGTGATGAAATTAAAGGTGTTCGACACGATCAGAATGAAGGTTGCGTTAGGGTGAAGAGATCACCATGGGGGGGTCGGTTTTAGGGTTTTAGGGTTTGGGAGAGTAAAACAACCAGAGACTGAAGCTTTTCTTGTAACCAGTAATCCTTAGTTCATGTCTTGACATATGTAACATTACTCCTTACTGATTTAGCTTTATTGGTAACACCAGTAACTCCATTCGATTGATCATCCATTAGTACCACAACTACATTTCAAGACTTTGTTAATGAAGATCACTATACCTTGTAGCAGCAGTAACGACCAGTATCCTTATTAATCTTGATACGAACAGTAGTAACATGAACCTGCTCCTGCTTCTTTGTTTTCTCTCGCATAACCATCAATCCAATGAACAGAACTACAAAGTTTATGAATTATCTAAAGCATCTCCATCACCAGACCATCATGCACACATCCTCCGTGGCAATAACATCAACATAGATCAAATAATTCATGAAGAAATTTTAAACATGTTCGAATAGGGTTTTAGAACAGAAACCCTAAGAAGATACGTTTATAAAGTTATCCAAAGACAACTTTCTTCCATGAATTATAGGCACCAAACAACTTATAACTAACTTCCATAATGATGTAAACCATAAGAATAAGGAAAATCATGAAATCAGTACCTTCAAAACCCTAAAATTCAACCTTGAAAAACTTTTTCTGCAGCTAACTTTGACATAGTATAACTTTTTATTGCAATCTCAGATCGATGATCCCGTCGGTAAAAAGTTAGATTGTCATATAGAGAACGTCCACCAAAAATTTCGACCCGATCCAACGGTTAACGAAAATGTTATCGCCTCTTGAAAACAGTGCTGCAGAAGTATATACGGAACATTTCAGATTCGAATTTTGTGATCTTTTTCTTAGAAAAATCTTGTAGATCTATATCAAGAGCTCCCCTCTCTGATACCAATTGATAAGATCGTTTATAAGCTCTAAGGGATAACAATAACAATGATTATAATGCACAGCGGAATAAGAAAACATCGTTTGTTATTATTAACAAAGTTCTTCATCATCATCTCTACCACTAAACACTAATATACCAAATACTAACCTAGGCGTTTAAATGAATATACGCCTAGGAACTAACTAACTAACCATCACCCTAGGCGTCCCCTAAACGCCTGTACACACACACACACACACACACACTTTTTGGTGTTCACATCTTGACACACTCAAAAACCTAATTCCCTGCCTCTCTTTATATACTAGAGAGTCTATGGTTACAATTGACTACTAGGGACTAAATAATAAAGTCTTCTTTAACAAGTAAGTCCCTTGTCTTTCTTTGTCTTCATAATTCCTTCATCTTTGATATTTTGTCATAATCAACTCAATTATAATTCCTAACAATAAGTTAGAGGCTATTTTTCCTATAGATAATAAACTTGTTAATATCCCGTGCAAACATGGGTCTTTTGCATAAATCTTACATAATGTGTTATATATCCAACGCATAAGGGAAATTTAGAAATCTAGAATCTGATGTCGTAGTTTCGTTATATTATATGGATACTTTATAGGAAAAAGGCTTGCTTTTCCTATTGTCGAGAATTACGTGAAGAATGCTTGGGCGAAATATGGTATTCGAAGAGTCAAAATGAACTCGAATGGGTTCTTCTTCTTTAAATTCATTACAAAAACATGCATGGAATAGGTTCTTGAAAACGGCCTATCGATCATTAGGAATGTTACTATTATCCTTAACATATGGCTTCCTAATGCAAGCCTTAAAAAGGAAGTTGTTACACGAGTTCCTGTTTGGGTCAAGTTATATAATGTTCATATTGTGGCGTTTATGGAAAATGGCTCGAGTATGATAGCAACAAAGATTGGTAAACCAATTATGTTAAATGCCTATACTAGTACAATTTGTTTTGGAGTCATAGGGTCGTACAGTTATGCAAGAGCACTTATTGAAATTAGCTTAGAACAGGTTTTGAAAGACTCGTTGGTACTTGCTATACCTATGCTTGAAGGGGATGGTTATATTCAAGATTCTATTATTATTAAATATGAATGGCAGCTACCTCGGTGTGAACTTTTGGACATTCTGATGATGACTATTCAAAAATAGTTCGTGTTAATCGACACACGTGTTTTTATTCATATTTAATTGTTGGCTGAAATTTAGATGGGTTTAACCAAATTGAATTGAATATTTACTATTATTTGCCAATAGTAATACTAATTTTTGTCATGTAGGCATAATGGTTCACTCTCATTAGTCCAATGAAGGTGTTGTTTGTTTGTTAAGAGGCTATGAGTCTGAATCTGATTTGCACATCTGAATATGAATGTGTGATTGAAAAATCTGAATCTGATTCTAACTTAATGTGAATAAGTGGTTGAGAAATCTGAATGTAACTGATATAAAAGTGTTTGTTTTTGTAAGAATATCTGAAGGTGTTAGATTATTATTGTTTACAACTAAAATATAAAACAATTTTTATTAGGGGTGAAATTTTTTCATCCACTATAAAATATGACTTGACACCGACGCAATAATAAACGAGTTATGTTTGTAGTTAAATGGGTGATCGACACGGGTAACACGTCTAATAACGGGTCGGGTTTGGTTGACATTTGATTGCGTGGGTTCGGGGTCGAGAAAACATCCTTTTCTACGAGCAAGCTTTTCAACCCTCTAGGCAGTGAACCTAATAGTTGTAGTGTAGTATGGGGTAAGCCTCGGGGATTGATTTCGTTCTCTAGGGGAATAGGATTGCTAGAAAGAGATATATGACGAGAATGTGGGGTTGAGGATGATTCTTTTTATTCTTTTTTATGTTTTTTTAGAAAGAAAAGGTAAAATCTCGGGGTATATGATTGGGGGTGGTACTTCTACCGATTTCACTACTTAACTACTTAACTAATTATCTAATTAACTAAGGGTAGTTTATGTTTAATTGAGGTGTGCTTGTATGATGATTAAAGATGTGTTCACTTAGATACTATTACTCCCTAGTTATCGTTTACTGGTCGGTTGAATTGATACTTCCTTTATCTTAATTGATGCGTTGTATTCCTATTAGTCGTAGGGGGGGTGCCTAATTCCCTAGCTCTATGAATTGTAAATCTCTTGTAGAATACACGGGATCGACAAGTGCAATAGCATCTCTCCCGAATACCCTATTATCATGAAGTACAACTCACACAATAAACACACGATGACCTAGGTGCACTCCTATGGCTTTTTGCTATTTAGGACGTTCAAGCTCGCAACAATGAAAGAAGAAGCCAGTTTTCCTTACTCTACGTCTAACTATTAAGACAAGAGACAACCTACCAACAATCAATAACTAGGTTTCATATATTTAAGTAAACACACAAGTAATTTAGCTAGACATGTTAAACAAGCAAGCATAAACACAATCAATTGAACATGGGGTAGACATAATGATAAATTGGATAAACAAACTTATCTTGATGTGTAAAATAAGGTATGGGAACCTAGAATACTATCCAAGTCGAACTACAACTGAGTTAGGGTTTGCTCTCCAAATTTCTACCTCTTCAAATAAAGAAAAATCGAATTCTATATATAGATTTACAATCGCGACGGCGTCACCTTTTGCTAGCGACGCCGTCAGGTCGCCGTCATTAGGGTTTCGTTTGGGCCAAGTCATCGTTGGGACGGCGTCACTTGAGATTTGTGACACCGTTAGTCTTCATGCAAGACGTCATCCGAATCTTGGATCTTGGGCGTCTGTGTAGTTTTTGTGAGTGACGCTTTCCAGAAATAAGGCATGACGCCGTCAGGATTTAGGACCAGAAATTCCGCTGAGCCGTCACGTACACTTTTTGATCAAGTCTTCAATATAGGGACGGCGTCGCCCTTTGGATGGGACGGCGTCAGGTGTAATGAACAGCCTTGGAGTGTCTTCGATCTTGAGTTTGCCATTTTCTTCATGTTTTTGCTCCTTTTCGTCCAAATATGCTTCATTGAAGCATTTTGCTTCCAAAAGACCTAAAACGTGAAAAGGAACAATTTTAAGCAGTAACGGATATAAAATGTGTCGATTTAGGGCTTAAATGACCCCCCTAAATACGTATGTTTTAAATCCTTATCAACATTCTCAACCCATTAAAACATATTTGGGTTTTGATTTAACATTTAAACATAAGAATTGTCACCATAGTTATTATTATATTGTAGATCCTTTATATAATGAAAAGTGTGCAATGATTCTCTTTAAACGTACATTCTATAGGAAAGCGAACAAAACAAATAAAATGGAAAGAAAACCAACTATAAAAAATAACCAAAACACACACACACACACATTAAAAAGCAAAGTTATGAGACATTAAGGTTGTGTTTGTTTTTCTAAAGAACCTCTTAATAACATCTTAATCTGGCTCAGTTTACGCAATAAGATGTTTAGACAAAAAAGTGTTTTTGTTTTTTTCCAGTCATTAAGAGGCAATAAGAGAGTCAAGATTAAGATTGTTTGTTTTTTTATGATCATTAGGAGGCGTTAAGAGGTAAAAACAACTTATTGAACTAGACGTTCAGGGGTGTCTTAACACATATTAATGTCTAACACCTTCAAATAATTTTTCAAAAAACAAACACTTTTATATCAGTCAAATTCAGATTTCTCAACCACTTATTCATATTAAGCTCGAATCAGATAAAGATTTCTCAATCACATATTCAGATTTAGATGTGCGAATCAGACTCAGAGCCTCTTAACAAAAAAACATCACCTAAGAGGTATTAAGACACCCTCAACATCTAGTTCAATAAGATATATTTACCTCTTACAACCTCTTAATGATCATAAAAAATAAACACTCTTAATCATGAATTCCTCTTATTGCCTCTTAATGACAAGAAAAAAAACACACCTTTTAGTCTAAACATCTGATTGCATCGGACAGAGTCAGATTAAGATGTTATTAAGAAGTTTTTCTAGAAAACAAACACAATCTAAATTTCTGAACATACACTTTCCAATTTTTGGAAATCTCTTATTATATAAGAGATAAGAGATGTTAAATTTTTTATTTACAATTTGAAATGTCCTTCTTATAGTTACTATTACTTATGGATTAAAGGTATGAGTTTGAAACAACAAATATGATTTGCACGTACTAAGTTTCGATTTGTAAACAACATTTTATGCTGATAATGCTCAAATTGTGCACGTTTTTAGTAGCGTTATATGTGCTTTTATATATGTTATTTGGTTATAATCATATGCTTTTGTTGCTTAATCATATAAAAGTGTGTATGCTAGTTAACTTGTAGCCAAGTACAGGAAAGTGGAGAAAAAGACGGAAAAAGAAGTAAAATATGAAGATTTATCCATGTACGAAGAATTCCTGTCAAATGTAAGTCTTGTGGAGTATATTCGAGAAGATAAAGTCTTCAAGATAGTGGTCTAAATACTCAAGAATAAAGTTCAAGAAGGAAAACGGGAAAGAAATGAAGAAAAGAAGCTTAAACGAAGAAATTATGGAAGACTCGTTGTTCCCGACACACATTCACCATTTTGGCCATTTCTTGAGAATAATAACTCCGTTTTAGGTGATTCAAGCGGCCACGGAACCGAAAGAGAAAGGGTTACAACTTTCATGCTTACCATTTTCTGTCAAAATGCTCCAGCTGGTCGGTAGGGCCCCGCAGCCGATTCGGCTGGAGGGCTGTCAAAGAAGACCAACCGATCGGCTGGTGTCCAAACTGATCGGCTGGGAAGCCTGGATCTGCTATTTATTCATCACTAAGGCTCCATACTTACATCCAATGATTCTAGGTCCTTCCTACATGTATTCTAGGTCCTTCTAAGCTCCTTGGAGGCCAAGTTTAGCATTTATAACCCTAGGCCATGGAAATAGTATAAATAGAGGGCTTTGCAAGCATTTCTATTCATCCAACAAAATCCCTCTCCATTCCATCTCATCTCATCCCATTCTAATCCAACTCTCATCTCTCTCACCACCCTTCAACCTTCTTCCATAAGTGTTGGGGGTTGGTTGGGCGGAATTCATGGGAAAAAAAGAAGAAACCATCAAATAATCCATACATCTCCATCAATCCTTGTTACCAAACACTTTCACCTCTTGTTACATGTTGTTAGTAGAGATTTCCCAGAAGTTGTGGGATGTAAAGAAGGTCATAATTGGCTGTGGAGGATTCATGTACTTGTATTTCATCTTATGAACTTTGGTATTTTCTCTTTTAATATTAATCATGTTTGGTTTCTTTGATTGTGTTGATTATGTGATTCTTGTGATGTGCTCTTGTCTTTTGAATGTTGGTTTTTGACTTGTTTTGTTCATATGATAATTTGTGATGAAAGGATGTTTGGATATTTGTAGTGTTTGGAATATGATGATAACATCATATTTGGTTAAATTGTAACTTGTCTTGTTTATTGTTTTGGTTGATCATTGTTGAGTTTAATGGCCGAAAGGATTCTTAATAATGGTTAGTTCCAATTCATTTGCCGACGAATGATTTTGGTCTTGTACTTTGTGACGATTGTATGAGAAACATAATAAACATAACAAGTCAAAGGTTTAATTTGGATTATAGGTCGAAAGACATCTTTTGAATATGTGTTCTAATCATCTTTCAAGTAAATGAAACTTCACAAATTAATAACATCGAAGTCTATAGTTCGAAAGGATTCTTTGTTGTTGTTGATTTAGGCATAAGGCTCATGACATGACCCTTTGATTGAGGCTTATGCATATCTGATTTACAAAAACACTAATCTAATATTATTGGTTCTATAGGGCGTAAGGATTACCCTTGATAATATGGTTTCCAAACTAAACATCCTAATATCCTTGTGATCATTTGTCTAAACATGTATGTTCTTTGTGTGCTTGTTCTCATATTGCTTTTCTTAGTGGTTTGATCCGTGACAATCATAACCATCAACTTGTTACTTGCTTAAACAAACAAATGACACTTTAGTGCAACCAAGTCTCTTTGGACGACCTTGACTTACCAAACCCTATACCACAACTTGACTAGGGTATAATTGCCCGAATGTGTCCCTAATTAACCGGTAATTCTTGTTTATAAATTTAAGGGTGAAAGCTAAAGATACGCAATGAACTTTGAAAATTACCATTGTGCGCAAAATAATTTCAAATTTGGAATGATCTACATAATATGACCGAGAACTAGTAGGTTACCAGGTTACAAAGTTTAAAAATCGACAGAAATGGTCCCTGTGGCTTGCGTTGACTTTCACCGGTCATCCCTTAACTTTTTTCAGTTAAAAAAGTTACAGTAATGGACCTTATTGTTATTGACTGTCAGATTTAGTCCGTTTTTATACTTTATCATCCGTTTTTGTTCGTTTTCATCCGTTTTGTCCGTTTTTCTTACGTTATGTCCGTTTTTATTACGTTTTTATTGGTTTTCATCGGTTTTCATCCGTTTTAATCCGTTTTTCTTACGTTTTGTCTGATTTGATTCGTTTTCATCGGTTTTCATCCGTTTTAGTCCACTTTTTTACATTTCTGTATGTTTTTCTTACATTCTATCTGTTTTTCTTACGTTTTTGTTCCTTTTTGTACTATTTCAAAATATTAAAAATTTTGAATTTTTTTTTGAAAAAATTTGAAAATATAATTTCAAAAAAAAAATTGGATTTTTTTCGCAAATTTGGAAAAAAAAAATTCCAAAAAAGTTAAAAAAAAAATTGGAAAATAAAATTTCAAAAAAAAAGTTGAAACAAATTTTAATAAAAATTCCAAAAAAAAAATCGCAAATTTTTTTTCTCTAAATTTTTTTTTCGAAATTTGGACATATAGAAAAAATAATTTGAATCGAAAATGGTATTTCGACATATTGAAAAATTTGGAAAATGAATTTCAAAAACGTTTTTTTTAAGATCTTTTTTTTTTTTTTAAATTGAAAAAATATTTTTTTATGAATTTTTTTTTTCAAATTTTTTCAATTTAAAAAAATAATTTGTGTTTTATTTTTCAAATTCTTCTATATGTCGAAATACTTTTTTTTTCAAATTGTTTTTTTCATTATGTCCAAATTTTGAAAAAAATTGTTTTTTTAAAAGGAATTTCGAAAAAAAAATTAGAAAAAAAATCCAATTTCTTTTTTTTTTGAAAGAAAAGTATTTGCGATTTTTTTTTTTAATTTTTTTTCGGAATTTTTTTTCCCAATTTTTTGGAATTTTTTTTTCAAATTTGCAAAAAAATTATATTTTTTTTTGGAATTTTTTTTTTCAAAATTTTCAATTTTTTTCTTTTAGAATTTTTTTTAATATGTTGAAATAGTACATAAACGAAAAAAAAAGTAAGAAAACTGACAAAATGTAAGAAAAACGGACATAAATGTAAAAAAGGACAAAAACGGATAAAACGGGAAAAAAAGAATTAAAGTAGACAAAACATAAGAAAAACGGATAAAAACGGAGAAAAATGCAAGAAAAGCAGAAGAAAACCGATAAAAACGGAAAAAAAATGTATGAAAAAAGGATGAAAACGGACAAAAATGGATGATAACGTATAAAAACGAACGAAAACGTATAAAAACAGATGAAAACGTATAAAAACGGATAAAAACGTAAGAAACCAGACTAAAACGAATAAAAACGGATGAAAACATAAAATAACGGATGAAAACGGATAAAAATGTAAGAAAACGGGTAAAAAAGTATAAAAACGGACTAAATCTGAAAGTCAATAACCATAAGGACCATTACTGTAACTTTTTTAACTGAAAAAAAAAAGTTAAAGGATGACCGGTGAAAGTCAACGCAAGCCACAAGGACCATTTCTGTCAAATTTTCGAACTTTGTAACCTGGTAACCTACTAGTTCCCGGTCATATAACGTAGATCGTTCCAAAATTGAAAGTATTTTGCGTACAATGGTAATTTTCAAAATTCATTGCGTAGATCGTTTGTTTTTAAAAACTATATTGCGTATCTTTAGCTTTCACCCTAAATTTAAAGCTCGGTGGGAGCCCATCATATGCTTTGCTTATTTGTTACATTATGCTTATTCTCCTTGTATATTGTTATGTGCAAATCTTAAGTATATGTGTATGTAAGTCACCTCACACTAAACCAAACAAGTTCCATTGCCGAGACCCTTTAATAACGCATGACTTGATAAAATTATAAAGTTATTCAAATACGTATGTTACATTCATAATAACATGCATTACATTTTATTTATTTATTTATTTTTTGAACTTGTAATATGCATTATCAACATAGAACCCTACACATCATTGACTAAAGCATATTACAACCACATATCATTTTCCAAGGATATTGACTCATGAACTAATACATTTAATGTTAGTCTGTTGCTTAATATTAGTCTTTGCATAAAAACGACGGGTGTTAGCTATTGTTGACCCGGACATTTCATAATAATAAATAAATTAGAGGCTATTTTGCCTATAGACAATAAACTTGTTATATATCCCATGCACGCAAGGGGCTTTTGCATAAATCTTACATAATGTGTTATATATCCGGTGCATAAGGCGAACTTCAGAACTCTAGAAGCAAATGTTTTAGTTTGGTTATATTATATGGTTACTTTATAGGAAAATGACTTGCTTTTCCTATTGTGGAGAATTACGTGAAGAATGCTTGGAGGAAATATGGTATTTGAAGAGTTACGATGAACTCGAATAGTTTCTTCTTCTTCAAATTTAATATCAAAAACATGTTTGGAACAAGTTCTTGAAAACGGCCCATCGATCATTAGGAATGTTCCTATTATCCTTAACATATCATCTCCTAATGAAATCCTTAAAAAAGGAAGATCTTACACGAGTTCCTGTTTGGGTCAAGTTGCATAACGTTCCTATTGCGCCATTTCAGAAGATGGATTAAGTATGATAGCAGCTAAGATTGATAAACCAATTATTTTAGACGCCTATACTAGTACAATGTTATTGGAGTCATAGGGTCGTAACATTTATGCAAGAGCACTTATTAAAATTAGCTCATAATAGGTTTTAAATGACTCGGTGGTACTTGCTATACCTATTCTTGTAGGGGATAGTTATATTAAAGATGTTATTACGATTAAATATGAATGGCAGCCACCTCAGTGCGAAACATGTAAAACGTTTGGACATTCTGATGAAAAATATCCTAAAGTGGTTCGTTTTAATCGACACACGTGTTTTTATTTATATTTATTTGTTGAATGAAATTTAGATGGGTTTAACCAAATTAAAGTCAATTTTAACTTTTATTTGCCAATAGTAATGCTAATTTTTGAAATGTAGGCATAATGGTTCACTCGCATTAGTCCAATTAAGGTGTTGTTTGTTTGTTAAGTGGCTCTGAGTCCTAATCTGATTCGCACATCAGAATTTGAATGTGTGATTGAAAAATTTGAATCTGATTCCAACTTTTTGAGAAATCTTAATCGGACTGGTATAAAAGTGTTTCTTTTAGTAAAAATATCTAAAGGTGTTAGATTATTAATGTTTGCAATTAAAATTTAAAACAATTATTATTAGGGTGAAAATTTTTCATCCGCTATAAAATATGACTTGATACCGTCAAAATAATAAATGGGTTATATTTGTGGTTAAATGGATGATCGAAATGGTTAACACGTTTAATAAAGGGTCGGGTTTGGGTTGACATTCTCAACCCATCAAAACATATACGGGTTTTAACACATCTTAATGTCTAACACCTTCAAATAATTTTACAAAAAACAAACACTTTTATTTCAGTCAGATTCAGATTTCTCAACCACTTATTCATATTAAGCTCGAATCAGATAGAGATTTTTCAATCACACATTCAGATTGAGATGTGCGAATCAGATTCAGACTCAGAGCTCCTTAACAAACAAACATCACCTAAGAGGTATTAAGACACCCTCAACATCTAGTTCAATAAGATATTATAACCTCTTACCACCTCTTAATGATCATAAAAAAATAAACACTCTTAATCATGACTTTCTCGTATTGCCCCTTAATGACAAGAAAAAACAAACACACTTTCAAGTCTAAACATCTGATTGAATCTGACAGAGTAAGATTAAGATGTTATTAAGAAGTTTTTTTGGAACACAAACACAACCTAAATTTCTGAACATACATTTTCTAATTTTTGGAAATCTCTTATTATATAAGAGATAAGAGATGTTAAATTTTGATTTACAATTTGAAATGCCATTCTTATACTTACTGTTCCTTTATGGATTAAGGGTCTCGAGTTTGAAACAACAAATATGATTTGCATGTACTTATTTTCGATTTGTAAACAACATTTTATGTTTTGCATATTTGTTACATTATATGCTAATTCTCCTTGTATATTGTTATGTTCAAATCTTAAGTAAACATGTACAAATCTTAAGTATATGTGTATGTAAATCACCTCACACTAAACCAAACAAGTTCCATTGCCGAGACCCTTTAAATAACGCATGACTTGATAAAATTATAATGTTATTCAAATAACTATGTTACATATATAATAACATGCATTACTTTTTTCCACATTTATTTTTTATTTCTTTTTTTTTACTATAATATGCATTATAAACATAGGACCCTACACATCATTGACTAAAGCACTTTACAACCACATATCGTTTGCCAAGGATAATGACTCATGAACTAATACAATTAATGTTAGTCTATCGCTTAATATTAGTCTTTGCATAACAACGAAGGATGTTAACTATTGTTGACCTGAGCATTGCATAATAATAAATAAATTAGAGGCTATTTTTCGTATAGAAAATAAACTTGTTATATATCCCATGCACGAACGGGGCTTTTGCATAAATCTTACATAATGTGTTATATATCTGGTGCAAAAGGCGAACTTTAGAACTCTAGAAGCTAATGTCTTAGTTTCGTTATATTATATGGTTGCTTTATAGGAAAACGACTTTCTTTTCCTATTGTGGAGAATTACGTGAAGAATGCTTGGAGGAAATATGGTATTTGAAGAGTTACGATGAACTCGAATGGGTTCTTCTTCTTCAAACTTAATATCAAAAACATGTTTTGAACAAGTTCTTGAAAACGGCCCATCGATCATTATGAATGTTCCTATTATCCTTAACATATCATCTCCTAATGAAAGCCTTAAAAAGGAGGATCTTACACGAGTTCGTGTTTGGGTCAAGTTGCATTATGTTCCTATTGCGGCATTTACAGAAGATGGATTAAGTATTATAGCAGCTAAGATTGGTAAACCAATTATTTTAGACGCCTATACTAGTACAATGTGATTGGAGTCATTGGGTCAAAACATTTATGCAAGAGCACTTATTGAAATTAGCTCAGAATAGGTTTTGAATGACTCGTTGGTACTTGATATACCTATTCTTGAAGGGGATAGTTATATTAAAGATGTTATTACGATTAAATATGAATGGCAGCCACCTCAGTGCGAAACATGCAAAAAGTTTGGACATTCTGATGAAAAATATCCTAAAGTGGTTCGTTTTAATCGACACACGTGTTTTTATTTATATTTATTTGTTGAATGAAATTTAGATGGGTTTAACCAAATTAAAGTCAAATTTGACTTTTATTTGCCAATAGTAATGCTAATTTCTGCCATGTAGGCACAATGGTTCACTCGCATTAGTCCAATTAAGGTGTTGTTTGTTTGTTAAGTGGCTCTGAGTCTTAATCTGATTCGCACATCTGAATTTGAATGTGTGATTGAAAAGTTTGAATCTGATTCCAACTGTTTGAGAAATCTTAATCGGACTGATATAAAAGTGTTTCTTTTTGTAAAAATATCTGAAGGTGTTAGATTATTAATGTTTGCAATTAAAATTTAAAACAGTTATTATTAGGGGTGAAAAATTTTCATCCGCTATAAAATATGACTTGACACCGACAAAATAATAAATGGGTTATAATTGTGGTTAAATGGGTGATCGAAACGGTTAACACATTTAATAAAGGGTCGGGTTTGGGTTGACATTCTCAACCCATCAAAACATATTCGGGTTTTAACACATCTTAATGTCTAACACCTTCAAACAATTTCACAAAAAACAAACACTTTTATTTCAGTCAGATTCAGATTTCTCAACCACTTATTCATATTAAGCTCGAATCAGATAGAGATTTTTCAATCACATTCAGATTTAGATGTGCGAATCAGATTCAGACTCAGAGCTTCTTAACAAACAAACATCACCTAAGAGGTATTAAGACCCCCTCAACATCTAGTTCAATAAGATATTATAACCTCTTACCACCTCTTAATGATCATAAAAAAATAAACACTCTTAATCATGACTTTTTCTTATTGCCTCTTAATGACAAAAGAAAACAAACACACTTTCAAGTCTAAACATCTGATTGAATCTGACAGAGTAAGATTAAGATGTTATTAAGACGTTTTTTTGGAAAACAAACACAACCTAAATTTCTAAACATACATTTTCTAATTTTTGGAAATCTCTTATTATATAAGAGAAAAGAGATGTTAAATTTTGATTTACAATTTGAAATGCTATTCTTATCTTACTTTTCCTTTATGGATTAAGGGTCTCGAGTTTGAAACAACAAATATGATTTGCATGTACTTATTTTCGATTTGTAAACAACATTTTATGTTTTGCATATTTGTTACATTATATGCTTATTCTCCTTGTATATTGTTATGTTCAAATCTTAAGTAAACATGTGCAAATCTTAAGTATATGCGTATGTAAATCACCTCACACTAAACCAAACAAGTTCCATTGCCGAGACCCTTTAAATAACGCATGACTTGATAAAATTATAAAGTTATTCAAATACCTATGTTACATATATAATAACATGCATTACTTTTTCCACGTTTCTTTTTGCTTTCTTTTTTTTAACTTATAATATGCATTATAAACATAGGACCCTACATATCATTGACTAAAGCATTTTTAAACCACATATCGTTTGCCAAGGATAATGACTCCTGAACTAATACAATTAATGTTAGTCTATCGCTTAATATTAGTCTTTGCATAACAACGACGGATGTTAACTATTTTTGACCCGAACAATTCATAATAATAAATAAATTAGAGGCTATTTTTCGTATAGATAATAAACTTGTTATATATCCCATGCACGCACGGGGCTTTTGCATAAATCTTACATAATGTGTTATATATCCGGTGCATAAGGCGAACTTTAGAACTCTAGAAGCTAATGTCTTAGTTTCGTTATATTATATGGTTACTTTATAGGAAAATGACTTGCTTTTCCTATTGTGGAGAATTACGTGAAGAATGCTTGGAGGAAATATGGTATTTGAAGAGTTACGTTGAACTCGAATGGGTTCTTCTTCTTTAAACTTAATATCAAAAAAAGGTTTGGAACAAGTTCTTGTAAACGGCCCATCGATCATTAGGAATGTTCCTATTATCCTTAACATATCATCTCCTAATGAAAGCCTTAAAAAGGAAGATCTTACACGAGTTCCTGTTTGGTTCAAGTAGCATAATGTTCCTATTACGGCATTTACAGAAGATGGATTAAGTATGACAGCAGCTGAGATTGGTAAACCAATTATTTTAGATGCCTATACTAGTACAATGTGATTGGAGTCACAGGCTCGTAACATTTATTCAAGAGCACTTATTGAAATTAGCTCAGAATAGGTTTTGAATGACTCGTTGGTACTTGCTATACCTATTCTTGAAGGGGATTGTTATATTAAAGATGTTATTACGATTAAATATGAATGGCAGCCACCTCAGTGCGAAACATGTAAAACGTTTGGACATTCTGATGAAAAATATCCTAAAGTGGTTCATTTTAATCGACACACGTGTTTTTATTTATATTTATTTGTTGAATGAAATTTAGATGGGTTTAACAAAATTAAAGTCAATTTTGACTTTTATTTGCCAATAGTAATGCTAATTTTTGCCATGTAGGCATAATGGTTAACTCTCATTAGTCCAATTAAGGTGTTGTTTGTTTGTTAAGTGGCTCTGATTCGCACATCTGAATTTGAATGTGTGATTGAAAAATTTGAATCTGATTCCAACTGTTTTAGAAATCTTAATCAGACTGATATAAAAGTGTTTCTTTTTGTAAAATTATCTGAAGGTGTTAGATTATTAATGTTTGCAATTAAAATTTAAAACAATTATTATTAGGGGTGAAAAATTTTCATCCGCTATAAAATATGACTTGACACCGACAAAATAATAAATGGGTTATATTTGTGGTTAAATGGGTGATCGAAACGGTTAACACGTTTAATAAAGGGTCGGGTTTGGGTTGACATTCTCAACCCATCAAAGCATATTCGGGTTTTAACACATCTTAATGTCTAACACCTTCAAATAATTTTACAAAAAACAAACACTTTTATTTCAGTCAGATTCAGATTTCTCAACCACTTATTCATATTAAGCTCGAATCAGATAAAAAAATTTCAATCACACATTCAGATTGAGATGTGCGAATCAGATTTAGACTCAGAGCTTCTTAACAAACAAGCATCACCTAAGAGGTATTAAGACACCCTCAACATCTAGTTCAATAAGATATTTTAACCTCTTACCACCTCGTAATGATCATAAAAAAATAAACACTCTTAATCATGACTTTCTCTTATTGCCTCTTAATGACAAGAAAAAACAAACACACTTTCAAGTGTAACCATCTGATTGAATCTGACAAAGTCAGATTAAGATGTTATTAAGAAGTTTTTTTGGAACAAACACAACCTAAAATTCTGAACATACATTTTCTAATTTTTGGAAATCTCTTATTATATAAGAGATAAGAGATGTTAAATTTTGATTTACAATTTGAAATGCCATTCTTATACTTACTGTTCCTTTATGGATTAAGGGTCTCGAGTTTGAAACAACAAATATGATTTGCATGTACTTAGTTTCAATTTGTAAACAACATTTTATGCTTTGCATATTTGTAACATTATATGCTTATTCTCCTTGTATATTGTTATGTTCAAATCTTAAGTAAACATGTGCAAATCTTAAGTATATGTGTATGTAAATCACCTCACACTAAACCAAACAAGTTCCATTGCCGAGACCCTTTAAATAACGCATGACTTGATAAATTATAAAGTTATTCAAATACCTATGTTACATATATAATAACATGCATTACTTTTTCCACGTTTCTTTTTCTTTCTTTTTTTTTAACTTATAATATGCATTATAAACATAGGACCCTACAGATCATTGACTAAAGCATTTTACAACCACATATCATTTGCCAAGGATAATGACTCCTGAACTAATACAATTAATGTTAGTCTATCGCTTAATATTAGTCTTTGCATAACAACGACGGATGTTAACTATTGTTGACCCGAACATTTCATAATAATAAATAAATTAAAGGCTATTTTTCGTATAGATAATAAACTTGTTATATATCCCATGCATGCATGGGGCTTTTGCCTAAATCTTACATAATGTGTTATATACCCGGTGCATAAGGCGAACTTTAGAACTCTAGAAGCTAATGTCTTAGTTTCGGTATATTATATGGTTACTTTATAGGAAAACGGCTTGCTTTTCCTATTGTGGAGAATTACGTGAAGAATGCTTGGAGGAAATATGGTATTTGAAGAGTTACGATGAACTCGAATGGGTTCTTCTTCTTCAAACTTAATATCAAAAACATGTTTGGAACAAGTTCTTGAAAACGGCCCATCAATCATTCGGAATGTTCCTATTATCCTTAACATATTATCTCCTAATGAAAGCCTTAAAAAGGAAGATCTTACACGAGTTCTTGTTTGGGTCAAGTTGCATAATGTTCCAATTGCGGCATTTACAGAAGATGGATTAAGTATGATTGCAGCTAAGATTGGTAAACCAATTATTTTAGACGCCTATACTAGTACAATGTGATTGGAGTCACAGGGTCGTAACATTTATGCAAGAGCACTTATTGAAATTAGCTCAGAATAGGTTTTGAATGATTCGTTGTTACTTGCTATACCTATTCTTGTAGGGGATAGTTATATTAAAGATGCTATTACGATTAAATATGAATGGCAGCCACCTCAGTGCCAAACATGCAAAACGTTTGGACATTCTGATGAAAAATATCCTAAATGGTTCGTTTTAATCGACACACGTGTTTTTATTTATATTTATTTGTTGAATGAAATTTAGATGGGTTTAACCAAATTAAAGTCAATTTTGACTTTTATTTGCCAATAGTAATGCTAATTTTTGCTATGTAGGCATAATGGTTCACTCGCATTAGTCCAATTAAGGTGTTGTTTGTTTGTTAAGTGGCCTTAAGTCTTAATATGATTTGCACATCTGGATTTGAATGTGTGATTGAAAAATTTGAATCTGATTCCAACTGTTTGAGAAATCTTAATCGGACTGATATAAAAGTGTTTCTTTTTGTAAAAATATCTTAAGGTGTTAGATTATTAATGTTTGCAATTAAAATTTATAACAATTATTATTAGGGGTGAAAATTTTTCATCCGCTATAAAATATGACTTGACACCGACAAAATAATAAATGGGTTATATTTGTGGTTAAATGGGTGATCGAAACGGTTAACACGTTTAATAAAGGGTCGGATTTTGGTTGACATTCTCAACCCATCAAAACATATTCGGATTTTAACACATCTTAATGTCTAACACCTTCAAATAATTTTACAAAAAACAAACGCTTTTATTTCGGTCAGATTCAGATTTCTCAACCACTTATTCATATTAAGCTCGAATCATATAAAGATTTTTCAATCACACATTCAGATTGAGATGTGCGAATCAGATTCAGACTCAGAGCTTCTTAACAAACAAACATCACCTAAGAGGTATTAAGACACCCTCAACATCTAGTTCAATAAGATATTTTAACCTCTTACCACCTCTTAATGATCATAAAAAAAATAAACACTCTTAATCATGACTTTCTGTTATTGCCTCTTAATGACAAGAAAAAAAAACATACTTTCAAGTCAAAACATCTGATTGAATCTGACAGAGTCAGATTAAGATGTTATTAAGAAGTTTTTCTTGAAAACAAACACAACCTAAATTTCTGAACACACATTTTCTAATTTTTGGAAATCTCTTATTATATAAGAGATAAGAGATTTTAAATTTTGATTTACAATTTGAAATGCCCTTCTTATACTTACTGTTCCTTTATGGATTAAGGGTCTCGAGTTTGAAACAACAAATACGATTTGCACGTACTTAGTTTCGATTTGTAAACAACATTTTATGCTTTGCATATTTGTTACATTATATGCTTATTCTCCTTGTATATTGTTATGTTCAAATCTTAAGTAAACATGTGCAAATCTTAAGTATATGTGTATATAAATCACCTCACACTAAACCAAACAAGTTCCATTGCCGAGACCCTTTAAATAACGCATGACTTGATAAAATTATAAAGTTATTCAAATACCTATGTTACATATATAATAACCAACATTATCTTTTTCCTCTTTTCTTTTTTCTTTCTTTTTTTTAACTTATAATATGCATTATAAACATAGGACCCTACACTTCATTGACTAAAGCATATTACAACCACATATCGTTTGCCAAGGATATTGACTCCTGAACTAATACAATTAATGTTAGTCTATCGCTTAATATTAGTCTTTTCATAACAACGACGGATGTTAACTAATGATGACCCGAACATTTCATAATAATAAATAAATATGAGGCTATTTTTCGTATAGATAATAAACTTGTTATATATCTTGTGAACGCATGGGCTTTTTCATATATCTTACATAATTTGATATATATCCGAAGCGTAAGGCGAACTTAAGAACTCTAGAAGCTAATGTTTTAGTTTCGTTATATTGTACGGTTACTTTATAGGAAAACGGCTTGCTTTTCCTATTGTGGAGAATTATGTGAAGAATGCTTGGACGAAATATGGTATTTGAAGAGTTACGATGAACTCGAATGGGTTCTTCTTCTTCAAACTTAATATCAAAAACATGTTTGGAACAAGTTCTTGAAAATGGCCCATCGATCATTAGGAATGTTCCTATTATCCTTAACATGTAGTCTCCTAATGAAAGCCTTAAATAGGAAGATCTTACACGAGTTCCTATTTGGGTCAAGTTGCATAACGCTATTGGCATTTACAGAAGATGGATTGAGTATGATAGCAGCTAAGATTGGTAAACCAATTATTTTAGATGCGTGTACTAGTACAATGTGATTGGAGTCATAGGGTCGTAATAGTTACGCAAGAGCACTTATTGAAATTAGCGTAGAATATGTTTTGAATGACTCGTTGTTACTTGCTATATCTATTCTTGAAGGGGATGGTTATATTCAAGATGCTATTAAGATTAAATATGAATGGCAGCCACCTCGGTGCGAAACATGTAAAACGTTTGGACATTCTGATGAAGACTATCCTAAAATGGTTCGTGTTAATCGGCACACGTGTTTTTATTTATATTTATTTGAATGAAATTTAGATGGGATTAAGCAAATTGAAGTCAATTTTGACTTTTATTTGCCAATAGTAATGGTAATTTTTGCCATGTAGGCATAATGGTTCACTCTCATTAGTCCAATTAAGGTATTGTTTGTTTGTTAAGAGGCTCTGAGTCTTACTATGGTTCGCACATCTGAACCTGATTCCAACAATTTGAGAAATCTTAATCTGACTGATATAAAAGTGTTTTTTTTTGTAAAAATATTTGAAGGTGTTAGATTATTAATGTTTGCAACTAAAATTTAAAACAATTTTAATTAGGGGTGAAAAATTTTCATCCGCTATAAAATATGACTTGACACCGATACAAAAATAAATGGGTTATGTTTGTGGTTAAATGGGTGATCGAAATGGTTAACACGTTTAATAAAGGGTCGGGTTTGGGTTGACATTCTCAACCCATCAAAACATATTTGGGTTTTGATTTAACATTTCAACATAAGATTTGTCACCATAGTTATAATTATCTTGTACATCCTTTATATAACGAAAATTTTGCGATGATTCTCTTTAAACGTACTTTTTATAGGAAAGCCAACAAAATAAATAAAATGGAAAAAAAAACTAGCTAAAAAAAATAACCAAAACACACACACACACACACACTAAAAAGCAAAGTTATAAAATATGAAAAGGTGTTAAGACACCCGTCAACATCTAATTTAATAAGATGTTTTTATCTCTTAATGCCTTTTAATGATCATAAAAAAAAAGAAAAAAAAAAGAAAGAAAAGAACTCTTAATCTTGACTGCCTCTCAATGAAAGGAAAAAAAACACACTTTTTAGTCTAAACATCCGATTGCGCATCTGAGTGAGTTAGATTAAGACGTTATTTAGAAGTTTTTGTGGAAAACAAACACAACCTAAATTTCTCAACATACATTTTCCAATTTTTAGAAATCTCTTATTATATAAGAGATAAGAGATGTTAAACTTTTGATTTACAATTTGAAATGCCCTTCTTTTAATTACTATTCCACTATGGATTAAGGGTCTCGAGTTTGAAACAACAAATATGATTTGCAACTACTTAGTTTCGATTTGTATACAACATTTTATGCTTTGCTTATTTGTTACATTATGCTTATTTTGCTTGTATATTGTTAGGTGCAAATCTTAATTAAACGTGTGCAAATCTAAAGTCGTATATCTGTATGTAAATCACCTCACACTAAACCAAACAAGTTCCATTGCCGAGACCCTTTAAATAACGCATGACTTGATAAAATTATAAAGTTATTCAAATACGTATGTTACATGCATAAGAACATGCATTACATTTTATTTATTTATTTATTTATTGAACTTGTAATATGCATTATCAACATAGAACCCTACACATCATCGACTAAAGCATATTACAACCACATATCGTTTGCCAAGGATATTGATTCCTGAACTAATACATTTAATGTTAGTCTATCGCTTAATATTAGTCTTTGCATAACAACGACGGGTGTTAGCTATTGTTGACCCGGACATTTCATAATAATAAATAAATTAGAGGCTATATTTTGCCTATAGATAATAAACTTGTTATATATCCCTTGCACGCACGGGGCTTTTGCATAAATCTTACATAATGTGTTGTGCATAAGGCGAACTTTAGAACTCTAGAAGCTAATGTCTTAGTTTCGTTATATTATATGGTTACTTTATAGGAAAAACGTTGCTTTTCCTATTGTGGAGAATTACGTGAAGAATGCTTGGGCGAAATATTGTATTCGAAGAGTCACGATGAACTTGAATGGGTTCTTCTTCTTCACACTTAATACAAAATCAGGTATGGAACAAGTTCTTGAAAACGGCCCATCGATCATTAGGAATGTTCCTATTATCCTTAACATATGGTCTCCTAATGCAAGCCTTAAAAAGGAAGATCTTACATGAGTTCCTGTTTGGGTCAAGCTGCATAAGGTTCCTATTGCGGCGTTTACGGAAGATGGCTTGAGTATGATAGCAAAAAATATTGGTAATCATTCTTATAAAAGTCCAGATTTGTGAATCATTCTTATAAAAGTTTTATTCGCGTTAAAAAAAAGTAGCTCTACAGCAGAAGTGACGTATGACTATTTATGGTCAATGACGTGACAAAATCATTTAATTGATAAGCAAATGTTAAAGAGCTTTATTATGAAATTTTATTTACAAATTTGCATCGAAAAGAACTATAAAAGTAAATGATAACACAAAATGAATGATCTGATTATGATACTTCTATAAGAATTTTAACATCAAAATTGACAGAGCTCGTGTTTGGCCTTTTTTTTTTTTTTTTTTTTTTGATCTCACATTCTGGATAGTTACACTATTCTCCAAAATTGACATTAATTTCTCAAGTAAAACAATCTTTGTGGAATAATATGACACCACCTAAAATTTAATTTCTAAGAATTGGAAATTAATTTATGAGAAAAGGGTAGCTCAAGTATAAATAGAGACATACGAACCTTCACTTTATAGAAAAAAAACATGCAAAAGCAAGTAATGGCTTCTTCAAAGTTCTTACTTTTTTCTCTAGCTATACTACTCGTTGCTCTCTCATTTGCACCAAACCTTACTTCTGCTTCTTTGGAGGAAGCAAATGCTCTTCTAAAATGGAAAGCAAGCCTTAAAATCCCAAACAACTCCCAAATTGTATCTTCTTGGACACCCCTTCCAATGAATACTAGTGCACCCGCTCCGTGCCCTTCTTGGTTTGGAATTGCTTGCAATGCTGAAGGGAACATTAACAAGTTGAACCTCTCTACGTCTGAGTTAAAAGGTACGCTTCACCAGTTCCCGTTCTCTATTCTAGGCAACCTTATCCATTTTGATCTTAGTGCAAACAACTTGTTTGGTCCCATCCCACCAGAAATCGGACTCCTGTCCAAACTTGTCTATCTTGATTTTTCAACCAATCAGTTTTCTGGTGTAATCCCTTCATCGTTGGGTGATTTGAAGTCTTTGAATATCCTTTATTTGTACACAAATCAACTCTCTGGACCCATTCCAATTGAATTAGGGAATTTGAAGTCTCTCACTGAATTAGATTTGAGCGAAAATCAACTCAATGGTTCAATTCCTTCATCGTTGGGTGATTTGAAGTCTTTGAATATCCTTTATCTGTACAAAAATCAACTCTCTGGACCCATTCCAATTGAATTAGGGAATTTGAAGTCTCTCACTGAATTAGATTTGAGCGAAAATCAACTCAATGGTTCAATTCCTTCATCGTTGGGTGATTTGAAGTCTTTGAATATCCTTTATCTGTACAAAAATCAACTCTCTGGACCCATTCCAATTGAATTAGGGAATATGAAGGCTCTCACTGATTTAGGATTGAATGTAAATCAACTCAGTGGTTCAATCCCTTCATCATTGGGTGGCTTGAAGTCTTTGAATATCCTTTATCTGTACAAAAACCAACTCTCTGGACCCATTCCATTTGAATTAGGGAACATGAAGTCTCTAACTGAGTTAGATTTGAGCGAAAATCAACTCAATGGTTCAATTCCTTCATCGTTGGGTGATTTGAAGTCTTTGAATATCCTTTATTTGATGGGAAATCAACTCTCTGGACCCATTCCAATTGAATTAGGGAATATGCAGTCTCTAACTGATTTAGAATTGGCCGAAAATCAACTCAATGGTTCAATTCCTTCATCGTTGGGTGACTTGACGTCTTTGAAATTCCTTTATTTAAGCAATAATCATATCTCTGGACCCATTCCAGTTGAATTAGGGAATATGAAGTCTCTAACTGATTTAGAATTGAGCGGAAATCAACTCAATGGTTCAATTCCTTCATCGTTGGGTGATTTGACGTCTTTGAATATCCTTTATCTGCACATAAATCAACTCTCTGGACCCATGCCAATTGAATTAGGGAATATGAAGTCTCTAACTCATTTAGAATTGACCGGAAATCAACTCAATGGTTCAATTCCTTCATCGTTGGGTGATTTGAAGTCTTTGAATTTCCTTTCTTTAGGGCAAAATCAAATATCCGGGCCCATTCCAGTTGAATTGGGGAATATGAAGTCTCTAACTGATTTAGATTTGTGCGAAAATCAACTTAATGGTTCAATTCCTTCATCGTTGGGTGATTTGACGTCTTTGAAATTCCTTTATTTAAACGATAATCGAATCTCTGGACCCATTCCAGTTGAATTAGGGAATATGAAGTCTCTCATTCAATTATCTTTCAGCATTAATCAACTATCTGGGCCCATTCCTTTTGAATTAGGTAATATGAAGTCTCTCACTATGTTAGATTTGAGCGAAAATCAACTCAATGGTTCAATTCCTTCACCGATAAAAAACCTGAGAAGCCTTCAGTTTCTGTCTCTCCGTGTGAACAAGTTATCCGGTCCTATACCACAAGGAATCGGAAGTCTACAACTGTTTAAGCTACTGCTGGACGCAAATAAGTTGTCTGGCCAAATTCCAAAGGAGTTTGGGGATATGAAAAGTTTGTTAAATTTAAACTTGAGCGATAACAACCTTTCAGGTGTTATACCTCAAGAGCTTGGATCACTGCATGGCCTCCTTACTTTTGACCTATCCAAAAATAGATTAAACGGGTCATTACAAAGATATATTGGTGATTGGGTACAAATCACTAGCATATATCTTAGTAATAACAAGCTCAGCGGAAAGATCCCATCGGAGATCGGTAAATTAAGTCAACTCAATGTGCTTGATTTATCTTGGAATTCACTCACACAAGAGATACCAATGGAAATTGGAAGTTTAAAAAGTCTGGTAATGATGAACCTTTCTCACAATAAGCTATCTGGTTCTATTCCTAGTGGTTTCAGTAACTTGCCAAGAGGGATTAATATTGACCTGTCTTACAATGAGCTCACAGGTCCCGTTCCTCCTTATCCGGTCTTACTAAATGTGTCTGGAGAAGCATTACAAGGAAATGATGGTCTGTGTGGAAATGTTACAGGTTTGAAACTTTGTGAAAGTCAAAAGATAATGAAAAAAAATAATCATTTTCATTATAAGCTCATCCTTTTAACTGTGATCCCACTTTTTGTGGCTCTTTTACTTGGTTTATTCATGTGTGGCCTCATTGCTTATCGTCGCAAAAAGAGAACTTCTCCACAGAAACCATCAGGCGAAGAAGGTGGCAAATTTTTCTCAATAACAAGTTTTGATGGACAGGCGATGTATGATGAAATCATCAAGGCAACAAATGATTTTGATGATGCATTTTGTATTGGGATGGGAGGATATGGTACTGTGTATAAAGCTGTGTTACAACCCAACAATTTAGTAGCTGTCAAGAAACTTCATTCGTCATCTGAGAGTGACGATCATATAGGGTACCTAAATGAGGTACGAGCACTAACGAACATAAAGCACAGAAACATAGTGAAACTCTATGGATACTGCTTCCATGCTCGCCACTCATTTTTAATATATGAATATCTTGAGAAGGGAAGTCTAAAATCGCTCTTAAGTAGCGATATCACAGCAAAGGAAATGGATTGGCTGAAAAGGGTAAAAATTGTTAGGGCTATAGCGGATGGTTTGGCTTATATGCACCATGATTGTACACCTCCTATCATTCATAGAGACATTTCTGGAGCTAATATTCTTCTCGATTCTGACTATGAGGCACATATCTCGGATTTTGGAACAGCGAAGCTTCTAAAGCTAGATTCATCCAATTGGACTGCGGTTGTAGGCACCTATGGCTATATTGCACCAGGTAACTACCATATATTTTAAAAGTTATATATATACTATATGTACTAATTCTCAAGTTTCAGATTTCTCTTAATCATGATCTGATATAACATTTTTTTATTCTCATATTTCCTTCCATGTAGAGCTTGCTTATACGATGGTGGCGACAGAGAAATGCGATGTGTATAGTTTTGGAGTTGTTGCACTAGAAGTGATTATGGGAAAGCATCCTGGAGAACTTATATCATCTCTACCAACATTGTCTACTGATGATCTATTGCTAGCCAATGTAGGAGATAGTCGGATTCCGCCACCATCATCTCTAGTTGAGAAAGTAGCTCATTCAATTTTGAATGTCTCACGGGCATGTTTGAACTACAACCCGCAGGAAAGGCCAACAATGCGCCAAGTCACAGATTTATTGTCAGTTGATGATCGAGTTTGTATGATGTCTAGTCATAAGTCATAAGATACTTTTTATGTTTTTTTTCTTCTCCTGAATTATCATGTAGATCGTTATTAAATAAGAAAATATTTTATATCAATGAAGATTGCTACCTTCCTATACTAGTAATATAGTTACGTGTATATCAGTTAAAAAATTACCAATTAATGGGAAATTTGTAATTTTGTATATCAGTTAGAGTTAATTCTTACTCATATCAAGAAATATAGTAAACAGTGAGTGCACACAAAAGGTATTCAAAGACGTCAAATGACTCAACGATGGAAGTCTGTTAATTTGTCAAAAAAGATGGCATAAACCAGAGAAGAAAGTTAGCTAACGGAAATTTGTCAAAAAAGATGACCTAAGGTACAGTGTAACTAATGTGCTGTGGTTTTCAGATAGGGAAAAAGGTGAATAAGGGGTGTCTCTAACTATTCATAGGGTATCTAATTTCTCCTTGTTGTGCTTAATTAGTGAAAACGATAGAGGTGGGAATATGGGCAGGACAATTGGGTTTAGTAACGGGTCAAAACGTTTAACTTCTTGGTACAGATCCAATTGGTTTGCCAGAAACACCTTTGGTCCAAAAATTCATTAAATCTTATTAGAAATAATCAGTGTGATAACAAATTAGGTATTCTTATCAACCAATGTTATTGAATAAATTGTACACTATGTGAAACCTTCAACCCCTTTTGACCCGTTTCCTTTAGCTAACTTTTTTTATTTTACTCGTTTGACCAGTCAGAGATGAAACATATTCCACATTGACTCATTCATACCTAATTAATAGGTCAGAATTTCCACAAAGATAACGTATAAATAGGATAAAAATTAGATATTAACAAATAAGCATAACTACCTTACGTGACCCACTACTTTTCTACTCTAGGAAATGAAATCATGCATGCATGGGACAATACTAAACTAAAAACATGGTCATTAGGTACCTGGATACTATTTCGCCCGGTTCTGTCTTTTGGAGACCCGGAACGTATCACACAAACAAACAAATAAAAATCCAACCTACGAATTGATCTAGAAAAGCTTGTTACATATTCACCATGATCGAGCATTCAAACGCACACACAAACAAATAAATATCTGAATACTTTTCAAACAAACATAGAAGAAGATTGATCTGATACATATACTAAATCACAGGGGCACATGATTGTGCTTAAACAAACACTATCTAAACCGTTGAATTGATTTTGTCTTTGTTTAAGAGGACAATGTTTTATAACCCAGGTTGAACCGGGAACATGGCTGTTGTTTGCTTGTTTATGAACCGGCGGTTCTTTTGTTGACCCGGGTCGACCCATTTTGCTAAATCCAGCTGCGTCATACCTTTCATTTTTTAAAATGTTTTGGACCTGTATTTCTGTTGGAAAGCATGGGTTTGGTATTGAATTTCTAATGTTTTAGAGGTGTTTGGAACTTTTTTAGGGGTGTTTGGGTATGTTTAGGGTGTTTGGAACTTTTTTAGGGGTGTTTCGATCTATGTATGACTCTTGGGCTTGAATCTTCATGCAAGTAAGCTAACCCCCGAGCCGCACCCAAAGCTATCTTCAAGCGGGCCCCCCAATCCAGTGGTGCGACTTCCTTAACAATCCCTAATCAACCAAAATTTCACTCCAATTATAAACCATCTTCACTAAAAAAAAATAAAAAATAAAGTCAAATATTTGACTTTTGAAAGTCAAACATTTCAATCCCTAACCAACCGAATTGTCACATTTAAGTACCTTTGTTGAATGCATTCGTCTCATTTTTTATTTTTTTATTATTAACTCTGTTTCAATTAAACTTTTTAACTAACTCTGTTTTGTAACTTTTTGTCCCTAGTTTCAATTTAACTTTTTTTTTTTTTTTTCTATACTCACACCATATTTTTTTTATACCTACACCATAATTATGCATTACTGTCTTGTACAGTGTACATTAAAATATTGTACAGTGTGGTGAATGTATAAAAAAAATGGTGTTTTTTTGCTCTATGGTGAAATTACTACTATAAAAATGCTATAGGCTGTAGTTTTCGTTTTTTGGTTACAAAATTGTACTCTTTATGTTCTAAATACAACAATATTAGACCGGAATGATAATGAAGATGACTCGGGCCCACTTCCTATCGTTGATCCACCAACCCCTGATGATTTTGTGACGGATAGTAATGTAGAAATAGAATGCAAACAGCAACAGAGACACCGAGGGTCTTGACGTCCCCCTACCATTGTTTCCGTGACCACGGCTACAACTGCTAAACCGGTCGAACCGATGACCGTGATGTTACAGCAAGCCGGTTTTGTGGGGATATATAACCAAGATCGAACCGCTGGGTTTCAGACAACGCGGGTTGGCCGGTTCACTGGGACCATCCAGTTCGTTCTTTTTTCTTTGGTGAGAGTATGAGTGGTGAGGGTTATGAGTATTGGTCAAAATGAGTTTAATACTAGTAGTAAGGGGGCGTTTGGTACGGGTTTTTTTTTTTTTTTTTTTTTTTTTTTTTAGGGATTAGGCTCAAAGTAAAAAACAAGTGTTTGTTTTGTATACTCAGGTTTTAATGCTAAATCTCACACCCTTAAGGCTATACGCAGTGGAGGAGGTTGGCATCGGTTGGCAAGGTCGGTCGTGGTCGGTTGGCCCGTTGTGGAGGTCTCGGTCGTGCTCGGTTGGGGAGAGATGGAAGACAAACTCGGTTGGCCTCACAACCGAGTATAAACTCAAAATTTACCCTTTTTTTTTCAAAACTTTACCACTTTTACAACATTATAAATACCAACCTCAAACACATTTTTAAACACACAATTTCAAACACAATTCAAACAACTTCTCTTCAATAATCATCATGTCACAAAGAAAAACTCCCAACTCAAAAACCCGACGATCCCGACTTCCCCAAAATTCCCCGAACTTGAATTTCTCACCGGATCCACCGTTTCAATTAACCGGTTTAACACCACCACAAAATTGGGATGTTCGTTTTCAAGTACCCGGTTTTAATTATCAAACACGACTACCACAACCCAACCCTAATCAAAACCCATTTTACGTCAATCGTCCATATTTCCCACCGGGTCGTCCGAGTATCAATCAAAACCAAGCACCAAGCGGTTGGTCATATCATCCTAACATGGATTTCTCACAATCTTCCCAACCTAATCAATCGTTTTCACCGCTTCATGCTGTTAATCTTGATATGGATTATGAGCATTTTATGGAATTCCCTCCTGCTCAATGCTTCACGTCTCAACAATACCCGACTCAAGATACTTCGATGGGACAATGTTCGGGGCACGGTTCATACCACGGTTCTATTCGTGTTGAAGACGATGTCGAAGAGACGTCACCCGTCAAATCAAAAAAGGTTACAAAACGGGCTACAAAGGGGAAGGGCAAGGGCAAGAATGTTGCAACCGCACCCGTCGTACCATGGACAAAAACGGAAGAAGTCGCGCTTTGTAGAGCTTGGGTACATGTGTCAGAAAATTCAGAAAGATGGAACTCTATCAACCGGCGTGGGTTTTGGGATGAGGTGATAGCGTATTTGAAAGTGAAACTGGTTCAACAAGAACCTACGACTCCATAACGACCAAATGGAAGGGTAAGATTCATTCTAGGGTTGGTTTCTTTTGTGCAATTATGGATAATATCAAGGATAATCACGGAAGCGGTGAGAATGACGAAGACGACTATGAAAAGGCTTGTAACGAATACCGTGTGCTTCACAAGCATGAGTTTACATTGAAGGAGTGTTGGAAAGTTTTGAGAGGGCATTCTGCTTGGAAAACTGTTGAGATGCCTACTTTCACCAAGACTAGTCGGAAGAAATCCAGGACTTCGGAAACCACCTCGGGGTCAACAAAAGGTCATTTTCATCCCAAGACGTGGATGATTCTGAAGAAGAATAGACTCGAGAATCACGACCAAAAGGTCGTGACGCAGCCAAGAAGAAATCACACGAGCCACCCGCTTCATTTGTTACTAATATGGCCAAGAACTTTTTCAAGATCAAAAGTTCAAATAAGGAAAAAACCAAGAATATGGAAGAGGAATACATAAAGTTGAAGCAGAAAGAGATGGAGCTTGCAGAGGCAAGGGCAAGGCGAGCCGAGGAGTTAAAAAGGGAGAAACTTGAGCTCCAACGTCAGCAGCTTGCAATGGCAGCACAATCAACCCAGACGCAAGATTTAATTTTCTACAACACACCTCTCGACACAAATATGCCCCCACGACAACTACAAGAACTTGAACAACTTAAGGCCGCAATCAAAGAACGTTACAACTTAGATTATTAAGTTGCAGTTTTAAATAAGTATTGTAACGTCTACGTTTTATTAGTTTAAGTTTTTAATTATTGTTGTAATGTTAAGTATTTTTATTAATGAAGTTTAATTTTGTTCTTAAAAATATTTGAATTAAAAAAAAAAAAAAAAAAAAAAAAAAAAAAAAAAAAAAATTCTCAGGTCACCACTGTGGCAACTAGGTCGTCGGAGAGAGAAAGCTGATGTGGCACCGACGAACTAGGTCGCCATTGTGCATAGCCTAACAGTGGCGTTTCAGAATTGCCACCCACTAGGCCAACTTTTCTGACATTTGCTTTCCAACTTTTTATATAGTCTCTTCCCTCCTTTTTCTTTTGTGTCTTTATGTAATAAAATATTATTTTACTTTGTCTTCTTTTTGAGTACTTGTTTTAAATTTTTTATAAAATAATAATTTATTAAATTTATAAAATATTTTTTCTTTCCTACATCAAATCCAAATTTAAATCCAAATCCAAATTCTAATCCAAATCCAAATCCAAATCTTAAACCCGTCTAATCCAAATCCAAATCCAAATTCTAATCCAAAGTTAAATATAGTGCGGTTAGTTTAGATTTTAACTAAGGGTGTGTTTGTTTCATTAAAATGTTTTGGGTCTCAATCTGACTACCACATCTTACTGGTAATAGGTGGCTAGAAAGTCTAAATCTGAACGAAATAATGTTTTTTGTTTTTGTATAATTGTTCGAATGATTTTAAGTGCTCGTTTTTGCAATTTGTTTATTAAATTAACGCAATGCGATAATAAATAACTTATGTAAATATGAAACAAGATTTTTTATCATAAATATAACATAGTTAATAAACAATCAAATATATTATATAAAGTTTACAAAACGAGTTAGAGGCAGTAAGACAAGTCCCCCACCATTACTGAGTAAGATGTTATATGTCTAACTGGGTATTACTCAAAAGAAAAAAACAAACTAGCAAAACGTCTGCCCTCCTCTTAGATAAGAGTAAGAGGGCTAGTAAGATTTTTTTTTTTTTTTAAAAAACAAACACACCCTAAGATTATGAGTAAGTGCCACTAACTAGTGAATGAATATATTTGTTTTCTAAGGGTGTGTTTGGTTAGTTTATGGATTTTGCATAGGTTTAGGAATTCGTTTAAAGTGAAAGAAAAGTAGGGAGATTAAATATTTGATTAATCGCAAATAAATTATTGAGTAAACTACACCATTCGTCTTTGTGGTATGCGTTGACCGACAAGTTTCGTCCTTTGACTGAAAAAAATGCACCGTGCATCCTTAACTGCGAAACGTTATGCATCGTTAGTCCCTCACTCTAATTGGCCACTAACGATCGTTATACCTCATCCACTCGAGGGTATTTCAGTCTTTTCTCAACTATAAGGACCAACGGTGTAATTTTCTCTTTTTATTATTTATTTAACTATTAATAAATAATAGTTTTCATACATTTTATACGTTTTCATTCGTTTTTCTCCGTCTTTATCCGTTTTCAT